>PVJX010014617.1:0-44441 GCA_004027295.1 Dolichotis patagonum | reverse complement strand
TGAAAGGGTTAATGTGTCAATGTGGGTTAATATAAAAATGTGCCCACCGCCCCCTACTTTCCCGGAAGTCAGAAAGGGACTTTCCACTAGCTTAACCGTAAGGTGTTCCCATAGCTGACTGTAAACAAACATTTCCCAGGACAGGCTGACCGAGCTCCGACCCTAACACCCCCGTCGCCCCTAGCCTGACTTCCCCTAGCAACTCCCAATCAGCCTCTGACAAGTCCTGCGCCGTTCAAAATTGATTAATGCCATCTGCTTCTGTACCTACGCTTGCACCGTCTCCGCCTCCCTTTGTTCAATAGCTTAAAAACCCTACACGGACCCCTCTCGGGGTCCTCCTTGCCTGCTTGCTTGGTGGACCCCATGCGCATGGTAATAAAGCCCCCGATATCATAACGAGACTTGAGTCCTTGGAGCCTTCTTCCGCGCGACACCGATCTTACATTAGATCATTTATCAGAGGCAATAATAAAATGAGTATGTCTATAGATCCTGAGATAGAGGGGGACAGATTTTGCTTAAAGACATGATTATTACTCAGTCAAATCCAGACATTAGAAAAAAAGCTACAAAAGATAACCTTTGCTCCAGATAGTTCACTTGATACTTTAGTAAAAGTTGCCTCCTCAGTATTTTATAACCATAATGAGGAAAAAGCCAGGGAGAAAAAAACAAAGAGACCAAGGACAACCAGTTGCCTTAGTTGCAGCATTAAGAGAAACAGACCCTAAGTCTGATTCTCAGGACTTCAAGAAGAATTCGAAGACAACACAGACCTGCTATCACTGCCACAAGCCAGGTCACCTTAAGAGGCACAGCACTCAGAAGCCCCCTGGGCCATACCCCAACTGCAAAGGTGACCACTGGAGGTCAGACTGTGCTCTGAGGCCAAGGCCCCAGGGTTCAGACCCATCCTATCAGTGGTCCAGCAGGACTAAAGGGCCCAAAGACACTCGCAGCACTCTCCCTCTGGCTGGACTGTCATCTCCACAGAGGAGACCCGGGTGATCATGACTGTAGAGGGAAAAGAAACCAGCTTATTGCTGGATACTGGCACAAGCCTCTTGGTCCTTCTTTTCAATCCTGGCCTTCCTTCTAGTCACCACACCTCAGTGAAAAGAGTCACTGGTAAGGAGGTAATTTGTTATTTTTCACAACACTTAGGCTGTAACTGGGATGGTTTTCTTTTTACACATTTATTTTTGATTATGCCTGAAAGTCCAGTTCCTTTCTTAGGAAGAGATATTTTATCATGCTTAAATACTGTGATATATATGCACCCAGGCCAGGTACACTGCCTTCCCCTTGTGGAGACAGAAATAAATCCTGAAGTATGGGCAATTAAAGGTAAAATAGGTAGGGCAAAAAGAGCTGCCCCAATACAGATACATCTCAGAGATTCTACAGTTTTTCCTCATCAGAGACAATATCCTTTAAGACCTGAAGTTACGAGAGGCTTAATAGCTACAATTGATAATCTAAGAGCACAAGGCTTACTCGAGCCCTGTAATAGTATGTGCAATACTCCAATCTTGGGAATTAAAAAACCCAATGGGGAATGGAGGTCGGTACATGACCTTAGATTGAAAAATGAGGCAGTAGTGCCCATTCACCCAGTGGTACCCAATCCATACACTCTGCTTTCTCAGGTCCCAGAAGACGCCAGTTGGTTTTCAGTGTTAAATTTAAAGGATGCCTTCTTTTGTATTCTTTTACATACAGATTCTCAGTTTCTTTTTGCTTTTGAAAATCCACAAGACTAAGCATCTCAATTGCCATGGACTGTGCTCCCCCAGGGGTTCAGAGATAGCCCACAACTTTTTGGACAAGTGCTTTCCCATGACTTGGCATGTTTTGAGTTTTCCCAGGTCACAATCTTGCAATATGTAGATGACATATGGTTATGTGCTCCCTCAGAAGAGCTCTGTAGCCAAGGCACACATGCTCTGCTAAATTTTCTAGCAGACAAAGGTTATAAAATCTCTAAATCTAAGGTACAACTTTGCTGTCTTGAGGTAAAAATATGTAGGCCTCATTATATCCAAAGGGACCAAAAGACTAGGAAAAAAAGATTAAACCCATTCTTTCCTTTCCACAGCCCCAAACTCTAAAACAGCTAAGGAGATTCCTAAGAGTTACAGGCTTTTGCTGCCTTTGGATACCCATATATGGAGAAATTGCAAAATATAAGGAGATAGATGATCTTTTATTACCAGATGCCCTTCAAAATCAGATGGCATTAGATGTTCCAAGAGCAGCACAGGGGGTCACATGTGTAATTGTAAAAACTGAATGCTGTGTATACATTCCTGATTCTTCTGCTAACGTCTCAGTAGCTATTCAAGACATTAGACAACAGATTAACAACATGTCAGACTCTGAGATTCCCTGGACCTTGTCTTTCTCCTCCTATGGAAAACTACTAGTTCCTCTCGGTGGAAATCTTTGTTAACTATACTTATAATTATCTTATTAATTCTACTCTTTGGCCCATACATACTGAACTGTTTCTTTGGTTTTGTCTTCTCCAGACTTAAAGCCGTGCACATACACAAGATGAAAATACCTGGTGTCTATCGAGGGCCTCTAGACAGGATCTCTGTGGAAGTACCTTCGACTGTCACTCAAACTCTGGGACCCTGTTCAGCCTGAAGCAGTTTGATTAGTCATTGCCCATTACCCCCTCATGGTAGTTTGGGTTACTTCTTCAGAAGGGGGAATGTTACAGGCAGCTGAACCAATTAGAAATATTATAGGCAGTCAGACAAGGCTAGGCCCTCGAGGAAGCTGGCACAGAGGACCAGATGTCTGATGACCTTGGAAGAAACCCAAACCTCTTGCTGTGGGCCAGATCTCAAGACAAATGCAAACACATCCTTAAGTATAATCCTTAGGGATTAAGTCTGGATCATCTTATGCCCACTTTGCAAATTCCCATTTTCCCCATCTTTGAGCCATCTAATCTCATGATTTTGCTCTATAAAAGTCCCTAGAAAAGACAGAGTCCTTGGCAACCTGTTTGGGACCCCTTCTGTCTCTCTTCAGACAGAAGCTTTCTTCCTCTCAATAAATACATTCTACTCTTCACCTCCATTGTTCCTAAAATTCATTCTTCAATTTTAGAGACCACGAGCTTGCACCGGACATAGTAGGTCAGGAGTTTCATTCTCCTATTTCAAAGGGGTCACCAAAGATTTTGTATTTTCTAGGTATTTTTATAGAGCACAACCATGAATTAAGGTGGGTCTAAAACTGGGGAAAACTAGGAATTCGCAAGGCAAATAGACATGAGGTGGGACAGAGGTATGGTCAACCAATATGTTTAATTGTTCAGGTAGAATTGACCAAATCAGGGACAAATGAGGATATGAGTCACTTAGCAAGCAAGCATTATTATGGATCAGTGACTCTTCCCATAGGGGCTGGGATGGTGACTCCTGGCTTCTCAAAGTGATCCAGATTTAATTCCTAAGTTTATGCTTAAGGGGTGTAGTTTCATTTGTTTTGTCTTCTGTCCTGAGATCTGGCCCGCAGCAAGAGGTGTGGGTCTCCTCGAAGGTCATCAGACATCTGGTCCTCTGTGCTGGCTTTGAGGGCCTAGCCTTGTCTGACTGCCTATAACATTTCTAACTAGCTCAGCTGCCTGTAACAATGCCATCAGAGTTAATATAAACAAAACAAAACAAAAGAGAATAAATCCCAACCCAATAGACAAAACAATGAAAATTACATGGTTTGGGGGGTGGGGAATCTCCTCCCTGCAGGTCGCGGTTCTCTCCCTAACAGTCTGCAAATGGCACTGACTCACAGAAAGAGGTTTGGGTCTGGGTCTCTGCAAACTGGCAGCAGCCTGCGAATGGCACTGGAATCCGTGTGGGGATCTCCTCTCATGGGGCCTGGTGGTCTCCCTCTGCAGTGTGTGAATGGCTTACTTTTGCAGCTTGTAAAGTCATCCATGTACCTTCTCCTGCTTCCAAGGTGACATCTCTTCTTCTAATCTTTTGCCTGTCTCTAACAACCTGTGTGACATACCAGGTTCATCTACATAGTCCAAGATGATCTCCCCATATCAAAATCCTCAACTTGATCACATCTGCAAAGTTCCTTTTGCTACAGACAGTAACATATTTATTGGTTCTAGAGATGGGATAGGACACCTTTGAAAAGGAGGGAAGCATTAATCAGCCAGCCATACTTTGTTTTAAATAGGCATTTAAAAGAATGCATTTATTTTGTGGCCAAAAACAGAAATGCTTTCTTAATTATTTTCAGGTCATCTATAAATGTGATGTTTTGGTGCTTTGACAATAAAAATGGCAAAATATGGTATCTTAAAGGAAAAATTACTTCTCTATAGTCAGTATTCAAAATTACTAAACCTGTTTTTTCATTTTGTTTTATTTTTGTGATACTAAGGATTGAATCTCAAGAACGCTGAACTATATCACCAGCC
Organism: Dolichotis patagonum; assembly: GCA_004027295.1. Lineage (NCBI taxonomy): Eukaryota > Metazoa > Chordata > Mammalia > Rodentia > Caviidae > Dolichotis > Dolichotis patagonum. The sequence continues at coordinate 39,985 of PVJX010014617.1, read as the reverse complement.
CCTTTTTAAAATTTTATTTTGACAGTGTCAGTTTTTTGCTGAGGTTGCCCTCACACATGTGACTCTCCTGCCTTAGTTTCCTGACAATCTATCAAATGACAGTTAACTAATTACTACTATAATGTTAGAGAAATAGCCTTAAAAATTCTACCTCATACAAAATCTGTGCAAATGATTACACCAAGTGACAGAATTTTTAAATTCTGCCTAATAATGTCATATACAGCATACAGTAGGCAGGATTGCTTTTTATAATGAATGCCACAGATGAAATTAATTCAACAATAGAACTCCCACAGTGAAGCCAGCAGATAGGGGAAATTAGGTAGATAGGGCGCAGGTCCTAAATAGTTAACCTGAAGAAAACTAAGTCAAAGCTTAAGTGAGTTAACATCCCAAAGGGCCCAAATAAATAACTGACCTTTAAGGCCTAATGGAACATAAGGGACAAAGAACAGGTCCTTTGCTAAATGAAAGAGACCTTGGAAGAAGTGCAAATGAAGCACTGCTTTCTGGACCTCAAAGGCCTGCTGGCAACCAGGAGCAACCCTGTGTCTGTCACATACACTGGTCCCAGAAACTATAAAAATCTTGTCGACTTAAACATCTTTAATTTGTAGCCCTCCCCAAAGAGTGAGGAGCTCTTTTCTTCTACTCTTTCTAATAAAGACACATTTGGCCATTCCCCACTGCTTGCTGTTTTGTAACCTTCAAACTTTGTTGTCCCAAAAGAAGGACCTGAGAGCTACTCGGAGCTGGTTACACCAGGGCCCTGGATTGTGTCACAAAAGTTATCCCATAATTCCTTTGTGCATCACATTTCTCTTAAGTCATATGGACTGATAAATGATTGAAGACTTTAAATAACTACGATAGTGTCAGTTTCAACTGCGACATGGTCAATTGGGACTGAGAAGGGGACTAAAAAGAGATGAATTAATACTGAAAACTGAGACCACTGCATCCACACAGTTAATTATCTGGGTTGAGAATAGAGGCTGTCTATAGCTAAGATTTTCCTAACCTTGGAAATGCTTGCCCAAAAAGGAGGGTAAAAAATTCATCTTGATTTGTTTGAGACTGTCCTGGTTTTAAAACTGAAAGTCAGCTGGGTGTGATGGCACAAGTCTGTTAACCCCAGCACTGGAAGAGGCAAAAGCAGGAGAAACAAAATTTGGGCCTATCCTGGGTAATTGATTTAGAGAGAACTTGTCTCAAAATAAGAAATAAAAAGGGCCGGGGACATAGCTCAGTGCAAAGGAAATCTCTAGTACTGACCAAACAAGCAAACAAACCACAAAAATATTTAAAGTCCTGCATCACCAGAAGGGCTGGTTACCCTATGGAAGATAAAAGCTGTAAAAGTGATAAATAACTTCAATGTTTGTATTAGGAAATTTTTAAAAGCCAATTTATCAGTGGAACAGCTTGATGATTTGGGCAAATAGCTCTCCTATCAAACAAAGCTCTCCTTTATCAAACAATAATTTACTCACCAACACTTGCTTCAAGACCTAATCTATTATATCAGTTTTGCCCACACTCAAGCTGATTCCCACAATGAAAGACCTTTCTTTAGCCATTTGAACTCAGACTGCAAATATCTCCCCACGACCGACCATCTCCTTCTTAAACATAACTAACTGTCAAAGTGCCATTTTCCCTGTTTAACAAACTTAACTTTGATCAGCAGGAGACTGAGATGCTCTTTGAAGGGAATTAGCAGTTAACCTTTTATACTATTTTGCTTCAAAACATAAGAATGTTTCTATACTTAAGACCTGAATATCTTACATTTAAGGGCTAATGTGGCTGCTTACCCATTATTGGATATAAGAGGATATATAGTGAAAAGATCCTAAGACTTCGAAGCAAGGAGATCCTGATCCCTGACCTGAATAAGAATCACTGTGATTTTGGGTAAATCTGAATGATTCTCAGTTTGCTTTTCTGACTGCAAACTGACAGGGCTAGACCAACTGAAGTTTGTTGTTCAAAATCCTGTGATCGTTTGAAAAGGTATTTTACTTTCTGAGGTGATGCCCTATTCAACAGAGAATGAATGAAAAGACCCATACATACTTTAGCAACCTTTGACCCTCTGCATACACAAAGACTGTGTTACAACCTGTGACCACTGTATAGAAAAGATTATAATTATGTAGTGGTTCCTAAAATTCAGTGTGATTTCTCCCCCACATTGCTCTTTACCATGCTTCACTGTATCTAGATCATCTTTGTTCCTAAACAAAGATGTTACAGAGCTTAAGGCTGTATGCTGTAGTTTGTCTTGATATTTCACCTAACTAGTATTTCCTCTGGTGTGGCACTGAATATCAACTTATTTTGTTGATTAGTAAAAGAATTCTGAAGTATGAAAATATAACAACAAAAATACACAGGGAAATCAAAAGCAAAAGATATTTAAAAGTGCCCCCCCCCTTGTAAGTACATTTTAAACTACAGGAAGTATACTACATGGAGAGGTATAACAAAGAAACATTTAGGGCTCAGTAGTAAAAATTTCTTATCTATGACTAGTTCTAGTTTTTAACCATAGGAACACTTTATAAAATTTATTTATAAAAATTAAAACAGGTAATATTTAGTTGTAGTAAAAAATATCATGCCTCAGTATGGCACACTTAAACTTTTTATTTTCTTGTTTAATCATGATTTTAGTAACTGAAGGAGGGATCTTCTCAATTAAAATTCTGAACCAAAAAACAGCTGAGAAACCAAACTGCTTGAACCATCTGTGACTAAAAGCTGTATAAAAATTGTTATAGCCAACCAAGTTTTCCATTCTCATATCTTAATATTGACTGAAGCTTTAAAATTACGACTTCCCTTTCTTTACAAATATATGTTTTTATGACAGGTAGAAAAATACATTTTCTTTGCAAATAATACTGAACTCTTACAATAGTTGCAAAGGCAAAATTTACCTTAAAATGTTAAAAAAAAACCTCATGCATACTTTTATTATACAAATTTAATAATTAAACAAAAATTACTTCCATCATCCAGGTACTTTTATAAGATGATTTAATAAAAGAGAAATATTTACAAGGTCTTTTTGTGGAAAAATAATGAGTGTAGCAGCTACAGCTATAAAGTGACAAAATTTACTAATGTCCTGATTGCAACTGCTTTCTTCTTTCCTCATTAACATATTATTGAACAAGAACTATGATTCTGTACACTCACGAAGTCCTTCATTTGAAGATTTCAGAGTTCTTAAGAAAGCTCCATCTGCAATAAGTAGCAGTTCAATCCCATTTAGATGTTTTCCTCCGCATATAACTGTGTCCTTCACTATCAATAGCTTCATAGAGGTCCTTTTTATTCTCTTGTGTTGCATGTAGATAACCAATATAAGCCACACAAAGTGAAAGGGATATCAATCCAAAAGCCATTACAGGTTTGTTCTGTCAAAGAAAAAAAATTATAAAGACTCATTAAGCTAATACTTGGAGGAGATTCAAATATCTATTATAGTTTCCTCTTGGCAACGCCACACTAGCATTGCCATGGCAATACTTCAGTTATAATCATTTATTTTGTTCTTTCTTCTATTAGCTCAGCTCCTAATTATTTAGACTATAGAATAATCCTACATATCCTCTTCAGTCTTTTTCCTCTTCATGGCCTGGGTATTGTAAGACCTCCACAGTCAGCAAGGTAACAGATCAGAGAGGAATGAGGCACAGACACTGGTCTGGTGCTCAATCTTCAGTGGTATCTGTGTGATGTGGAGAAGGTGCTTAACTTTTCTGGGACCAAGGGTCTGATTTGCAAATCTTGAATTAGTGTAGTTTATTAGGAAATGAAAAATAAAAGACATACTGCTTTTGCTATCCAAAACATGGACAAGTGTCAAAACAATGATATATATATACACTTTTCTTGAAACTTACTTTATTACTTCAAGGAATTTAATGATTAGAATAGATATTAAGCTGCTATAATAACACTGATGCACTGCTAGAAAATTCAAGATCCTAGGAATCAAAGTGATGTAGCCTTGAATTGGGCAGCAGGGGAGAGAGGGCTTTTAAAAAATACGAGTTTGTAGAGAATTGTTTCTCCATTATACTTTGTGATTCCTGAATCTGTGATGCAGTTCCCACTTTCTGCTTGTTCTGTACTCAACAAAAGAGCCTTTCTTAGGTTAATGATGCATGGTAGTAATACGTAGTATTTCCTACTTCTGTCTCCAAACCTTCTGTACGGTAGTTCCCCCAACTTAGCCAAGAGCATAACTTCCAAGACAGTGCATGCTTGAAATCACAGACAGTACCAAACCATCTACAGCCTAAACTGTTTTTTCTGTACAGACTCATCTGTAATAGTTTCATTTATGTATGAGCCAAAGTGAGAATAACAATGAAATAAAAGAATGACAATATACCATAAGCAAAGTTATGTTAATACAGTCTCTCTCTTCAAAGTTTTAATATTTTCAAATCATGATTGAAAGTAGGTAATTGAAACTATACAGCCAAAATGTAGATGGGGGTACTACTGCAGTCCTATTTTAAATCTTAGTTGCAAAACAAGGGTCAATCTTTTTCAGTTGGCTGAAAGTCTTAAGCTCAGGGCAGTTTAATCAACTTTAGTTTTATTTTTAAAGGGGTCAACATAAAATATCCATGATAAAACCAAATGCTGCTGGGAAGTAAGAACTTTGTAATTCTACTAGCCTGATTAAATATAAAGTCTTATCCTAGATATAATTCTTACAGGTTTAATGAAGAGCTCTGGATTTATAGCTCGAAATAAAGTCGTTGTGCGCACCCCTCTGAGTCCTGGGTTTCGAAAGTCTTTTTCTTTGGGTGGTTCTTGTTTCAATGTTGGGTCAGGTGCTGAAGACATCTTGACTAATGATGATTTATTACCTGAAATTTAAACAATATATTTCCCTTAATAATTGTTTCTTTGATAAACTTTTAAAAAATTCTACACTTATTTTGCTTTTAAATTCCAGACACACACCCAAAATGACTGTCAATTTTTATTTTGTATAATGTATAATTTGTAAGTGGTGCTTTAAGTTTTGTTTGGAAAATGGTTATTTTATTTTTCATCTCTTAAATCAGTGGATCTATAGATCCATTCCTAGCTCTCTCTTCCCTCATTCTTCTCTAACTGGTCAACCAAGCACCCACTATCCCAAGAAGAAGCAGGTATTTCTACTCCTTTGCCTATTAGACTTTTTCTGCTAGTTGGATTATCAACAATTTGACAATACTTTCCCAAGTACAATTCTGTCCCCTTTCCTGGATGGAGGCGGATGTTAGGAGGAGGGAGAACAAGAAACCATTCAAAACCTGAAATTAATGATGATGTAATAAAACTCCTTGGGGAAATATCATAACTTTTTGCACAATAAATGTTATGAAACAAGGGTCAAACACACATTTAAACATGATGCTTTGCTTGTAGAAGTATTCTTTATTCAGCAAGTTTTCTGTTTAACAGACTTCAAAGTAGTTATTTTTCAACTTTAGAGTTATGAAGAATAAGAACTCAGCTTTTCAAAACACTGTTTGCACTGATCACTAAACATTCATCTATACTGTTTACTTGGGTATCTCATAAAGAATATCTGCTTAAAAGGGAAGGGATTTTATACTTTCTAGACAGGGAAAGGTTTTGAGAAATGTTTCCTGTTGGCTATTGCATCACTTGTCCTCCACATATGTAATGGTTATCATTGCCAAAGTCTTCAACACCCCCATCATGGCTTTCTGCTACCAATTTTACTTCTATGAGTACACCTATAGCAGTTTCAAGTGTTGCTAACTCTTGGAAAAGTTAAATTGCTACCTGTAGTCACATCCTCAAATTACATTAGGACACCAATGACACCAGCAATTGAATGCTAGACTGGTTCAAACATCACCTTGAGTTGCAGTCTTTTTCCAGCTGTACCTCAGAGGATTCTACAAAAATTATGACTATTGTCTGTAAACATTTCACTAAGGTAGATGACTTAATAGACTACTGTGTCTCAAATCATGTAAATAGCTTGTTTCACATGGACCTTATTGTCTTTCTCTTCTGTATTTAGGAAGCTGCTCCTACAACTGGTTTCAGTAGTGAATCTTCACTGTGTGAATCATACCCTGATCAGAAGATTGTACAATGGCTGAGCAATTCAACCCAGGAAACTCAACATGTACGTGATTCAAACATGGGAATATGTTGTGGGGAAAACAAGTATCTTATCAGAAAAAAGATGCTGTATTTTGCACCATTCATTCATTAATAAATTTGTTATCATTTAGACATGTATGCTGGGTTGGTTGGTAATCACAGAGAAACAAATGAACATTTTCAAAGCACTGAGAATTAGCTGACTCATCAGTGAATGGTCCAGAATGCACTACAGCAGAATACAGCAAACTATCCGTCTACTTTCTTTGCAGGTCTACCTCTGGCATGAAGCAATGATGAGGTAATTGGCACAGCATACCTACTTCATCAGCATTTAAAATACATTCAAGCTGTAACCAGAAATTGTTGGGTTTCTGCTTTTTAAATTTCTCTTGTATGCAAGTTACTAATCTTTAAAAACATTGTCGTCACTACAGGCAACTTCTGAAATAATCCCCTAACATGCCTGTTATTTGTTCTGTCAGTCTATACTTGTTTGAAATTTATCATGGCCAAAGGGTGACAAAAATTCAATGCTTTCTGTAGCACAAATGGTACATTTAAATGTCCATTTCTTACACAAACTTCTTGATAACACACAACATTGCTACAAAGGAGTCACATTCACTTTTGCTTTAGTCTCAGCTTTTAAAACTTTTTTACCCTTGGCTTTTATCAGTTACGGTTCACTAGCAGAACAGATTTAATATTTAAAAAACACAATACACATAGACACACACAGATTTCAAGGCAGGCATATAATGGTCACTTGCAGACTCACATGTAGAAGAATGCAAAAGGGCTGCTTATGCACTGGAGAACTGGAGGATCCAATCAGAGGTTGAAAACTTGGGAGATCACTGCCAAGTCCTGTATGATATGGTGTGAAGAAACTGGTGTGCATTAGAGGGCTGAAGAGTGTGCTCTTAAACCCTAGAGACACACATCCAAAGGTGATGGTGAAGACTGGAGGTCCTCTGAAGGGGCAGAAATCAGACTCTTGCTTTTTATTCCATCCAGGGTACAAGCCTATTGGTTGGTGCCACCCACACCCAGGGTAGGTCTTCCCTCTTCAGTAAGTCCATCACCCAGACATACCCAGAACTGTGCTAAACCAGATAAGCATTCCTTATTCAAGTAGATGCCACAGTTAACTATTGCATTGCTCAATCTTTCAAAAATGTAGATAATATAGGAGTAGTGACGATAAATGCCTTTTCTGTTTCGCCTACCTTGTGGCAGCAATCTAGTGCTTCCACTATCACTGTTTGCTTTATTTTTTTCCCTAGTGAAAATTGTTGGTTTTCCATCTGCCCCCATTTAATGATAGGATGGTGTATACAAATGTATTTAGAATTTAAGTAACAAATCTTAGTCATCAGGCACCAAAGTCAGTTGTGAGTGAAGTTTCCCTATGTTATAAACTTGAGTAAAAAACTAGGGAAAGAAAAAATGCAAAATGAAGCTATCAAAGTGGAAGCTGCATTTTAGTCCATTAACATCATATCTATAAGAAATATTAGATAAAAGAGTTAACATTTATTTTGTTAGGACTGAATCACAGCCTCAGTTTACCACTACTGGGTTATTAGCTAAAAGTACAGGGAATGTCTAAAATAAAGCAAATATACAAAGGTAATGGGATTCTAACCAGAAATGAAAACATTATTAGAAAACAGTTGCATATTATTACAACAAAATATCCTGTAGAAAATAGGTCAAAGTTGTTTAGAAAGAAAAATAGTGCAAGAAGTACACGTTATACAGAGTACAAATTATAGAGCACAGAAGAGTCCTCAGAGCAGAGTTTATTGTGCATACTTTATATGGATGAAAATATGCCAGACATTTTGGGATACAATTTTATTACAAGTTGACTATTCCTTGGGTCCAGAAGTATTTGAATCTTATTTGTATTTTGGAATATTTGTATATGCAAACTAAAATACTTGGGGGAAAAAGACCCAAGTCTAAACACAATATTCATTAATGTTTCACATATGCCTAATACGCATAGGCCTGACATTAATTTTACACAATATTTTTAATAATTTTATAGATAATATGAAGTTTGTGCACAGCGACTGTTATGGTTTGTGCCTAGATGTCCCCCCAAAGCCTCATAAGGTCACAGAGACAGGCTTCTAGAATTTATGACTGATTCATGGTCCAATGCCAGGAGTACGGATGTAAATGCTAAACACACCCTAGGATGGATGGCCTACATGCAATATAAGGGACAGAGTCTTCTCTTATGCTCCTTCCTTTTTGCTTTTATTGCTTTTGCTATCTTCTGCCACCATGAACTTGCTCCTTTGCTGCATCACGCTGCCTTGTAACCAGCTCAGTAAGAACTGAAACCTCTGCAAATTGAGCTTAATAAACTTTCCTTATTTAACTTTGGATGTTGGATTTTTTTTTTCCCCAGCAACGAGAAAAAAACAGTGACCAAAACAGAATTTGGAACCAGAATGGGGTCACTGTTGTGACTATACCTGACTATGTTGTTCAAGAGCCTTTGGGAATGGCTTGTAGGATGAGTTGACAAGTGTAGTGGTTGATTGATTATGTCAATGAGCCATTTAGAAGCTTAACTAAATGGATTTAGCAACTCTACACCTAAGGGTGTAGAAGACCCACCCTAGAGTGGCTTATCACTTGGAGGTATAAAAGGGAAGGAGGAACAAGGAATGCATTCCATTCTTCAGAGAAGTTCCAGTCTTTGCCTTTGGTTGGACCTCATCTCCTGGCTTCTAGTGTAGACTCTTCAGCTTTCCAGCATAGACTCTTCAGCCTTTTATCGTAGAGCCTTCGGCCTTCTGTCACAGACCCATCAGCCTGCTGGTGTGGACTTGCACAAGACACTAGGGTGAACTCCAGACCTTGGATTGAATCCTTTAGTCTCCAGTGTGTAGACACCCTCTGCATGATTCCTCATCTGACTCTGTGGCTGACCATCTTAAGCCAATCTTGTTTCTTTTACATCTGTATATCTTGTGTTATATCTGCTCTGTCTAGTAAAACCCTGACTAATACAACAAGGTTCTAAGATGTCACCTGAAAGACCAGAAATGGAACACATTAGACTATTCTGTATGGGAGAATCTGGTCAGAGCTCAGAAGACCAGAAGGTTAATACAAATCCTGCCAGTAAAGACCAAGCATGGGAGGCTTCTACTGCGCAGAAGAACTGCATTGGTTATTTGACCCCAGATGATGTTATGGCCTGGTAAAAAGTTTGCATCCAGGGACTTTGCCATAGGCAGAGATTAATGGTAGTGAACTAATTAATTTGGTACAAGAAATTTCAAGGCAGTTGGATGCTGAGGCTGTGGCATGGCTATTGGTGGGGGCTTTCAGCCATCTTTATGTTGTAAATCAAGGGCAAAGAGCCCAGCAGGACAATTTAAATTGTTTAGTTGGCAAGAAGAAAAGCTCCAGTAAAGATGTAGACTACAAAGATAGAGCTGAAGATATCTGAATGATGAGAAGGAACAGGAGAATATAAAAGATGGCCTGAGGGCATCACAAGAAGGAGCAAGTCACTACCCTCTGAAGTCTCAAAACTGCAAAGGTAAAAGAGTTTGCTTTGAGGAAAAAGTCACAGAATATCATATTCCAAAATGGCAGCAGCATAGAGAATTTGTCTCTCAGAATCAAACTCAGGTTGCCCAGTGAACCAGACACTCAACCCCTACAGTCAAGAGATGAAAGCTTGGCTACTGCTCTATCTAGCAGCCAACCTTGGTATCATTGACATGGGGCTGGTTTTAGATGCATGTAGAATGCAAGAGTTCTGAGGTTAAAAAGGCTTCTACCCTGATTTCCAACCTGAGAGGGCAATGTGTGAAGCTGAGACAGTGAAGCTAAAGGTGCACTGGAGAGCCCAGAAATTTAGAGAAGACAGGAACATGGATCATCTGAGAAAACCTGCAAGGAGGGAGCAAAGTCAGCCCAAGACAGAAGTGAAGGAAGCAACAACCACCAGAACTGCTGGTGGGGCACAGTCATGCAAGACTTTGGAACCCATAACTTACCACAGATTGTTTTGGATGCTTCACATGAAACTATAGGACTTAATGTTTACTCTCCTGTATTTTGGACTTGCTTTGGTCTCAATGCTTTGTATCCCTGTTTGTACGTTCTGGAATGGTAATGTTTATCATATGTCATTGAATGTTGCAATTGTTTTAACTTTTCATCTGTACAGGGGCTCACCACTAAGAGTTTGCCTTAGATCTTGCAAGAGCCTTGGAACCTGGGCTTTTCAACAATGCTAAAACTGTTAGGGCTTTGGCAACTCTTAGAGATGGACTAAAATGCCTTTTGTATAAAGTGATATGCATGAATCTTTGTGGGGACCAGGGGTAGAATGCTATGGTTTGTGTCTGGATTTCCCCTCAAAGCCTCATGCAGTCATGGGGACAGGCTTCTAGAATTTGTGACTGATTCATGGTCCAATGCTGGAATTATGGATATGAGTGCTACATACACCCTAGTGTGTGTGGTCTACATACAATATAGAGGACAGAAAGTCTTGTCTTGAGCTGCTCCCTTTTCTTGTTGCTTTTGCTCTTCCACCACCATGAATGGTAGTCCATCTGCCGTGTACTAACCTGTCTTGCAGCCAGCTGAGTAAGGCATGCAACCTCCACAACCTGTGAGCTAAAAAACCTTTCCTTCCTTAATTTTAAATACCTTAATCAGGTATTTTGTCTCAGCAAGGAGAAAAATGTAACCAACAAATCAACCCATTAGAAAGTAAAGGTGTCACTGTCACAGCCACCCACTAAACAATCTGTGTGGTTTTTGGTATCATCATCATTCTTGATTCTGAATTCATATACTACTAGTAAGGAATCACTTTCTCACACTCACATGTACGCAATTATTAAAAAGTGTGACGTATCATTAATACAGGAAAAAGAATAATGTGTTCAGGGTAGGCAGGCAGCAGAGCAGCACCTCCATAGAATTCTTACAGCACCTGTTAAACAGCAGCATCTGTAGTGTTGTGTTTAAACAGTTACTGTGCACTACTTTATTTTACTGTATTAGATGTGAAGAAACAACAGAAGCAGTTGAGGGACCAGGAAGTGGGCCCTCTATGGATGAAGCATTCTACTGAGTGGCTTTTCATATGTTTCCTCCAGTGTCATCTCCCTCATTAGCAATACCTTTTGTCTTAGAAGTCTCTCTTTGATTTTATAAAGTGACATGACTTCTTGTTCTGTTACAAACGCTTGCTGCTCTAGTCCTGCAATAAGCCTATCACACAGTTTCACCATGTCATCTATTGGCACTTTTTCTACAGTGCTCACATCATCTTCATAATGACTGTTACCTTGATCAGCCTGATTCAGAACTATTTTGGCTATTTCACCACTGGTCAATGAATGAACAACTGAAGCCTGATTCTTGATGTTAAAAACCTTTTCAATATCCAATTTTTCAATGAATTTCTCTGCAGCTTTGTGATCAACAGAGGCTTTATTATCACAAATCTTTAAAAATTTGATGCCATGTCTTTTCTTAAATTTTGGAGCCAGCCTGCTGAATATTCACAGTTCCCTTCAATTTTCAACTCATCATGATAGATCTTTGCTTGTTTCATGATCAGCATACCATTTAGTGGCATGTGTTCACTGCGACGCTGACAGATCCATTCTTTCAATACTCAATCAAGATCTTCATTTTTAGCTTTATGCAGTGTTTTCCTATTTTTCATTAACTTTGGTTCATAACTTTCAGTATAAAACTTCAACAGTTTATCCTTCTGTTTTTTCAGGTCATATATGGTCAATACCATACTCTTCAGTAAGATGTTTCACACTTACAACACTGTCCAATTTTTCCAACAACTTGACTTTCTGTGCTATAGATAAACATAAATGTTTTCTCTTTTTCCTATCACTGTTACCCACAGGGACACCTGTGGGTGTTTTTAACATTTTCAGTAATGTCTTTCTACCACATGGAAGAGAACAAGCAAAGCTAAATTACAATGAATGATGCACACAGGTGGTTGCCTTGTGGGGGGCATCTTGAGGAACCTGACCTGGCACACTGGGCCTCACACGTGCTATTTATTACTCTTTGAAGGTGTACTTCTGTGGCAGAATCTGGGCATGTGCAGAAAAGCTAAGTTGCAGCTGAAGGGACTTGATGGGTCTTTTTCGCCTTGGAGTCACTGAAAAAACTGTGTTGTGGTATTTGTGTTGGAACTGCAAAGTATCACATAAGGTCAAGCATGGAATTTTCCACTTGTGACATCATGCTGGCACTCAAAAAGTTTCAGGTTTTGGAATGTTTTGAATTTCAGATTAGGAATGGTCAACCTGCATTTTAAAATTAAAGGGATGGAGTGATGTCAAATGTAAAGAAATTCATGTTACAAAAAATTTGATATGTCTACGAAAAACTCTAATGCTAACTTGAATGTAATAACCTATATGTAGTTGCAAGATCCCTTGATTTTCTTTCTTCCTTAGGAAATCTGTATTTCCTTTATAATCAGTCAAACAAGCATTCAAGGTACTATTTACATTGAGCTTCCAAATATCCACATTCATCTTAATAACGAACTGTTTATGTTAAATAGTACTAAAAATGACAATTAAATTGTACTCACGGTGCAAACCCAAAAGTGTATTTTAAAGATTCAATATACCACAATTTCCATTATTTGTGATACTTTCTGGAAAGCATAAAAGTAAAATTTTATTAAAAGTATGATAAGACAGCTCAGTTTTATATACTTCTCCTTTTATGAGCCAAGCACTGAAGTTCTCGCAAAACTGCATGAAATTATTTATACATCAAATAAGGAATCTTTAATAACTATGCATACTTTCAATAAAAAATACAGATTACTCAGGCCAAAAAGGTTTTTAGTAGCCAGGAATTTGTTACATATAATTATAAAAAATTAAAACAACAACAAATGTTTTCACAGAGAAGGTTCTTCTGTATTTATTCATATGCCTGGGCGATAGTCGTATATGTATAACTAGAGTGGAAATTTAAGATGTGCTAGTTAAATAAGAGTGTAAATCATCAGTACTTTTTGGGAAAACAAACCTTTATTCCAACAAGTGAGCTTTTCACCTACTACTAAGTGCTATTTTTAAGTGTAGAACTAACTTAAGTTCTATTATTAAAAACTGCATAACTGTAAGTTTAAAAGAACAATAACATTTTGACATTACACTCCAATGAACGATACCTAAGACAAAAACAGTTCACATTAAGTACAGTTCCACCAGAACTACAAGTATGAAAAATTCTACTCTTCTCTAAAATGTTACATAAACACACACATACACACTTATATACTATGTAAATCAGGTTCTTAATTATGAGAAAAGAAAAAAGCCATTTGTCTTGTCAGTGTCTCTACCTTTTTCCCCTACTTTTTCTCCCATTGCAGTAGGTAGCATTTATTTCTTTGCATATAACATTGATAAATTTCTAGTTATATTCACTTTGAAGATGTTTAAGATGGATTTTAAAACCTCCTTTGCTATGTTAAAAGAGAATCACAGGAACATACATATACATAGGTTAGCAGGGATGGTGCAAATATGGCACTGCACTGCACATAGTCTGGTCATTAATTTGTGTGCAGGCTCACTTGCAAAACAATAAATTAGGTACTACTGGCTGTGTGATCTGTCCGGTTGCCCTTATTATTTCTTCCTTTTTCCATGTACTGTTGTTTTACTCATGATTAAGAACCTGTTTTTCATATGTGTGTATATATGTTTTTATGTTTATTAGTATGTATTTGTTGTACATAATAATTACATCCGTCATGAGGGATATATATATATATAGAGAGAGAGAGAGAGAGAGGGAGAGAGAGAGAGAAAGAGAGAGAGAGAGTGAAAGAACTTTTCATACTTGTCTATGAAAAAGATCCATATTAATCTACATTTATTTCACATGCCCTTCCCTGATAAAACAGTCTTTACCTTTTTCTTCTATCCATCTTCCTGTGAAGGAAACATGCAATGGGAAAAAGAAGCAGCAAAGATGAAGAACTGCTCCTTTATACAACTACCGGTATTTATATCTTCAAGTATGAGACTGCCCCCCCACTCTCCCAGAATTAGTATCACCAATATGAGAAGCTATATCATATAGCCCTAGATAGAATCAAGACTGGTCACTTTGAATGATTTTCTTTACTTTAGTAAAATTCTTGCTCTGGGGAGGGATTCAGAAAGTATATGGTAACTGATATTATAATTCACTGGCATAAAATTTGCACAAGTATAAATATGCTGGTAGTACCGTACATGAAAACTGGATCAAGGTATAGAGAATGTAAGAATTACTCTGGAAGGAAAAATTCTATTTTCAAATATACATTATAGAAATCAAAGACAAGTCAAGACGAAATTATCAGAAACGACACAGTGTTAACAAGTAGGAAATTCCTCAATACTCCAATCCTTTTAAAAGACTCTGGGGGGCTGGGTCAGGGATAGAACTCAGCTGCATAAGCACCTGCCTGGCAAGCATGAGGTGCTCAGTTTGATCCCCAGTACCAAAAAATAATAATAAATAAATAAAGACTCAGGGGACCAAAAAGATGGACAAAATATTTTAAGAGTTTACACCTATCATTTTAGTTTCACATAAAGTAGTATCTTAATACTTGAAGTCTGGAGTAAAACATCTTAAATTAGTATAAATAGGTTTGGTTTAGAATTAGAGGACTTTATGGCTCGAGGGAATCAAGCACAGCTGCAAACCCCAACCTTGCTTCTTCTAAACTGTGGTGTTCATGATTCTCAGTTACCACCTTTACAAAAGTGGTAATACTATCTACTGTACATAGATGTGGATTAAATGTATGTAGTTTAAACAAGATAAAGGACAGATGTTCAGAAAATGGCAACTATTGTCATCTCCATTATCCATCCAATTATCCAGCATCCATCTTCAACCCTCCTTTAAAGAATCCAGATTTAGAGATTGTCCTTGCCAGAACAGTGGGATAATGCAGATCTCCCAAGTTCCCGCTCACTCCTATTCCACCACCTCATCCAATTGTACTCCTAAGTTGAAAAAAAGAACTTGTGGTTAAACTACAACAAGATTTGAGAAACAATATTTGTAAACTCTTAAG
Organism: Dolichotis patagonum; assembly: GCA_004027295.1. Lineage (NCBI taxonomy): Eukaryota > Metazoa > Chordata > Mammalia > Rodentia > Caviidae > Dolichotis > Dolichotis patagonum. The sequence goes on along the minus strand of PVJX010014617.1, from coordinate 24,687 downwards.
TTTAAAAAATTTGTCCTTTTGTTGCTTTTAATATAAAATAGAATTTTAAAAGGTATTGTTGTATCTCTTGAATTTACTCAACCTGAAAAAAGGAAAAACCATTGTGTCCATGGCTCTGAGGGCAGTCTGAGCCTGCAAGCCGTGGCTGGCTTCCTCTCGGTGCTGTGGTACCTACTCTGCTAACCACTGAGGAGCTACTCAAAGCCAGGTGCACAGGAAGGCTCCAGGAATAACTGCGGTCAATTTCCTTCCTGACAACGCTACAGGATTGAAAAAGCATTCACTGTGGGTGCAGTTACAAAGAAAAAGGGCATCTCGCGAGGAGAAACTACAAAACCCTACTACCCTAAACGTGTGGGGCACTGAGAAACTGCAGGAAATGAGTCTTGGCGTGGGGGGTGTCCCGGACGCGGCACTGAGCCGCATGCCCAGCGTCTGGCGCCTGAGGGGCCGGGAAACCGGCTCTGGGAGGCCCGGGGAACCCCAAGACGCGCGGCGCGGGGTCGCAGGCGTTGCAGCGGCCAATTCAGGCCGCACCAGCGAACACCCGCCACTCCGCGGCGCGGGAAGTCAAGACGGCCAGGAAGTCGCCCTGCCCGCTCCCAGCCTGGATTCTCCCCACCCGAGAAACCGACCACCGCGCTCACCTCCCAGGGTCACCTTCTCGCGGAGTTCTCCAGAATTCCCCCTCGTCGCTGCCAAGGGAGACAGCAGCCAAGCGCACCCGACCGAGTCTGACGGAGTTCGCCACAGCGCCGCCCCCAGCATGGAGGCTGCAGCGCAGGAGCGAGCGGTCGACAGAACGACCAGCTCTTCTGCAAACTGTCGCTTCACTGGGGTCTGGGCATCTCAGGGCTGTAGTGTGCAAAGGACTCTTTTGTTTTCTTTTCCTTTTGACCTTTGGTTTTCAGCCTCTCAGCTGCAAATAACCTTTCAGTTTTGCGTCTGTTTTGTGAAAATAAAAAAGAGACATCACCAAGAGAAAAGTATTTATCTTAAAGCAATTGGAAAATATTCTGATCGGGAAAAGAAGGCTTAGGTATGGACTCCACCCTGACTTTAGAGGCAGGGTAATTTAAGTGTACAGTGAATCCTTGTCATTCTGTTAGGGCCTTGAGATTCTAAGGCACATTATGTCTGAACCTATAGTTAAGACAACAGGTGTGGATGCTGGTTTTCACATTGTTGATATTTCAATTTGTTGGGAGACAAGTTTCATTGGAACAAAACACAGTAGCAAATATCCTTTTTTTTTTTTGGTAAATGTATTTTGAATTTAAAACGTGTTCTTTCAATTAAAATTAAATTTACATTTGATTTGTGTGTATGTGTGTGTGCGCACGCGCGCGCGCCTGTATGCGTATTACTGGGGCTTGATCCTGGGGCCTTCAGCTATACCCTACATATGCAGTTCCCTTCACCCTCTCACCCCATTTTTTTTTGAGACAGGGTATGGTGAAGTTGCTCAAGCTGACCTCTAGCTCAGTATCCTCCTGCCTCAACCACCTTAATAGCCTGAATTACAAGCATGTGACACCATGCCTGGCTGATTTGAGGTTTACGTTTTAAGAGTTCATTGACATCTGGTATTGCTGGGAAATCTTCAAACAAAACAAGTTAAATTTCTGCGAAAAGCTATTTGCCCCAAAGCTAAGAGCAATTTCAGGGCTACAAAACATTGGGTTTAATTGTAAACAGACCCAAACTTTCTCTTTAACCCTTTATCCCTCTTTACTAATCTGTACCTTGACAAATAATAGTATGGAAACCTTTACTGCTGTGATCAATCCAAACTGATTAGATAAAAAAATAAAATATGAGAACCTATAAGAAAAGAGCACAAACTATAGGCAAAGACAACAGGGAAAATCAACAGGTCCTATCAATTTCAGGAATGTGAATTCAGTGTAAATATGTATTTATGATATTGCAAAAGAATTACTTTGAAGAGTGATGCCCGTCTGTATGCTTTTATATTCTTTATCTTGTACAGCACCATCTATGTTTAATATACTTGATAGATTTTCTATTTAATGGGAGTGCATAAAGCATAAGTTCATCTTTGTAAAAATACAAATTTATCAAACTATTTTCATTGATTCCCAAAGTATGCTCTGGTGATCACTCTAGTAGTCTAGATATAGTCTCAAAGATCTCTGATCTTTTCTCAAGCAAAAATAGTTCATTTAGATTTAGTAAAAATCATTCCTTCTTGGTCAAATCTGCCTTTTGTCAAAGGCAGATTTAAAAAAAATAACATAAATAGTGATTTTTTTTAATCTGGTAGAAAGCCATCCCAAAAGAGATGATATAATTAATGCAGGCAAAGGATATCTGACTCTCTCCAATGAATTATAGTTGACAACTGTAAAAATTAAGCATGTTGCAGTAGTTCATGAAAGTAATCCCAATTCTTTATCCCTCCCTGGTATCTACACCCTTAACAGTGCCTTCCTGTTCTGATTCTGGGGTTGGTGGTGTATAGCTAATATGATAGGAACAAATCATTGGTGATATAAAAGAGGTTGGAAAAGTGCTTGAACCCGTAAATATGCTCCAATAAGCCCATTGGAGATGAAAAATGGGTAGAGCAAAGCAAAGATCCTATTTCTTGAGTCTCTGACTCTGTAGGTTTGGCGCAGAGCCTGAGAATTTTCATTTTTATCAAGTTCTCAGGTAATGCTGGTGATCCTATTCCTCAAACTGCATGTTGAGAAACACTGACCAATACCATAGTGCAGTTTCTTTTCTTTTCCATTTGCCAAATAAGACATGATTGCTTTCTATTAAATAATTTCTACTTTGAGGAGAGGAATGGGTAATATTTTAACTCATCATAAGAAAAGTCTGAAAATTTAAATTTTTGTCCCAATAAAACAGATAAATCATTTCTAACTGTTGAAATTGAAATATAAATGGTATTAATAAAAAAATCTTGATGGATCATTATCAGTGCAAAGACAATCGAGAGAGACCATTTTATTTAGGTTTAATGACATCCTGAGAATGTTTCTCAAAACTCAAAAGAATTCAGAAATTTTAGGAAGATCTAATTATGTTTAACTTCTTTTAGGGAATAAAACAAATAATTGAGCTAATGAGATGCATAAACTTATGTGAAAATATAATATATAGTTAGTCCTGTCAGAGTGTTCTATTACCCCTGGTGTAAAATTGAAAATTTGCATGTTCAAACAACTAAGGCTATTCTTTGATTCTTTTCTATTTTGTCTATTTTCTTATCCTGTTCCTTTCATTTCAAAACATGTAGCACCTTCCTCAAGTAATTTAGAAATCATTGTGTGACAGATGACATACATGGTAAAGTTTAGAAATTACAGTAAGTGCATCTTATTTGCATCAAAGCTGTGAATTATGTGATGACAGTCTAAGTGCTTTTGTGCTAAATTAAACTAATCTAATGTTAGCCTAAGTGCGTTTCCTGACTAGTGACTGAAGTCGTTAAAAATTTGTAGTTTATATGATATTGGAACCTCTACACATATGTTATGTAAATAATATAGAACTGTATATTTTTCCAAAGTTTTTTAAACTTTGGAGAATCTTATTTTGTTAAGATATTAAAGAAATAAAATTGCTGGCAAAATATTTGTAGTTGTGAAAAATTCACAGTTAAAAGGCTGGAACGTCCACAGGAGGACAACCTTACAAGACTTTCAGGGTTTTCTAACCTAAGCAAGATATGGTACTCTGTTTCAGATCACCAAGCTTCTACCACCCCCTCCAAGCCAATGGGAATGCCCTGCTTCCCTTTCAGCCATACCATGAACATAATAATTTGCGTATTTTCTTCCAAAAGGAAGTAGAAGTTTGATAGGCAGGTGATTAAAATAAAAAGCTCTACCATTTGTCCATGAACACCTAATAAAATAAGGCAGAGGTGTTTTATGATGGAAAGCAAGTGAATCAAAACAAAAAAGATGACAGAATTATGTAATTTTGAGGGATGTTTTCTGTTTACATTTTCTTTGATATTGTTGGTGAATTTATTTTCAATAATAATTATTTAAGATACAAAATGGTGCTAAAATGTAGGCCTTTATCTTATCCACCTGTATTTCTTTTAAAGAAACTTATTATTTACTGAAGTATGACATATAAGTAGAAAAATATACAAATCCTAAATGTATGTCTTGATGAATTTTCACAAAGGAAACATCATCACAAAATGTAACTGAAGGGGCTGAGAACAGAGTCCACCAGTGTCAATATTACCATTTTTGTTTCCCCAAGAAAGTCATAGTAAGGAAGATATAACTGCAGACCAATAAAATACTTTACTCTTTGTACCATTGAAATTTCACAAAACAAGTTTACAAGCAGTTTGATTATCTGGATAAACAACTCACTTATGCTCTCTCATCAGAAACATATGAGGAAGATATTGTGTATATGTAGTTCAGACTCACTAAATGGACATTTTATGACCATTACAGATTATTCATAATATGTTTATATTTCTGTGAGGAAAACCAGATATGTTTCGTATAAGATAGTTTTCATTTGGGTATAGAATTTACCTTTTTTTTACTTTTTAGTAATCAAAACACATGCTTTCTTCAAGAATATATGCTGATACACAATCAGTAAGAAAATGATAATCAAAAACCAAATTGCATGGGGAGAATATAAAGGACCTTACCTCAGATGTAAGTGTTATTTGTAGTTCTTATACATCACAGAGGGGACAGTCACTGAAAGCAGAGTTAGTCTCCTCTAGTATATGTTCAGAAAGAAAAGGAATCTTGTAAATATCCTTACAAAAGTCAATTCTCATTCAACAAGCAGTGCTCTATATAACATACCTGCAAATTACATGTGTTTTCAGCTACACTGTAGTATTTTTATAGCCAATCCGTCACCATCTATTCCATATGTACAAACATCTGTGTACCGAGAAAATAACTGTGGATAATTCATTGTTCAGGATTCAATAATGGATGCTCAAATAAATATGAGAATTCCACACAAATTCATGTGAATAAAAAAAGATTTCCTCTGATATAATGGCATGGTACAAGGCTGTGTGTAATGAGCTGCAATTGGTCTGGAAGAGCATTTTTAAAAATTTAAGTTTATTGGTACATTTTAAAAATATATAGAATATATATAGTGATAATTTTCATCATAGGGACTTTGTACCTGTACATGTCTTATCTCAATTTCTTTGTTCCCCTTTTCTTCACTTCAATCCTTCTTCCCTCCTTATTAAAAAAGCTTTGTTTTCCATTTTTCTTTCTTTTCACATTTTCTCCATTTCTTCATTTCCTCCTACTCCTCCCTAGTTCCTCTTGCCAATTGAGCATTTTTTTTTTGTTTCATAATACCTGCTATACATTCTGGCCCTTATTTACACTTTCAGTTTCTCACACCAAAGAAGCAATGTTGGGAGCTGTTGAAACTGGAAATTGAACACATATGCAGGGCCACTGCATGGCTGGGGCAAGATAACGGCTGAAGAGACCTGGCTCCAACTCCAATTAACTAAATAAAGACTGTAGCTACAAGGAGAACTTCTCATAACATAGTTCTCCTAAATCAGACATAATTTGTTACTTGAAAAAGTGCTTGAACCACTCCCAGGGTCTGTTCAATTTCCTGTTTTCCACTCTAATCCCCTAAATAAATATGGGCTACCCAGAGACATCCCCTGTCTTAGCCCCCAGAGTCCCCAAACTCTGCAGAGGGTTTTGATCCTCCTGGAGCCCTAAAATCATACCACTTATTTATTTAAGCCTTCACCATACACTCACTTGGGAGACTAGTGATCTAGGCCAGGTCCCCAGTAAAGCAATGTGATGTTTACACATGTGTGTTTGATTTCATTCATTCATTCTTTATTTCCTCTTTTTTTCTTGTTTTTGTTGTCTTTGTTGTTGTTGTTCTTCTTCTTCTTTCTTCTTCTTCTTCTTCTTCTTCTTCTTCTTCTTCTTCTTCTTCTTCTCCTTCTCCTTCTCCTTCTCCTTCTCCTTCTCCTCCTCCTCCTCCTCCTTCTCCTCCTCCTTCTTCTTCTTTCTTCTTCTTCTTCTTCTTCTTCTTCTTCTTCTTCTTCTTCTTCTTCTTCTTCTTTCTTCTTCTTCTTCTTCTTCTTCTTCTTCTTCTTCTTCTTCTTCTTCTTCTTCTTCTTCTTCTTCTTCTTCTTCTTCAAAACAAGGTCTAACTATGTAGCCAGGCTGATCTTGAATACACAATGATCCTCCGGCTTTGGCTTCCTGAGTGCTGGGATTACAGGCATATGCCACCATACCTGGCCAATTTATTTCACTTAAAAGTATGGTCTTGAGGTCCATCTACTTAGCTATAAATGTTTGAAGTTTATCCTTCTTTTTAAAGCCACAAAACTCCATTGTATTAAACAAACACATCTTTGTCCATTCCTTCATGGGGATTTGGCTTGTTTCCAAGATATAGTTAATACATTGCTGTGGTATGATGTTTTAATTGTTTCAGAAAGATACCAAGAAGGTAATAGCTGGATCAAATGGAACTTCTACTTTTGTTTTTTGAGGAATCTCCACACAGACTTCCACAGTGGTTGCATCAGTCTACATTCCCACCAACAATGAAGAAGAGTTCCTGTTTTCCCCACAGACTCACAGTCTGTTTCATTTGATTGGTGAACTGAGACTATTTATATTGATGGTTATAACTGATATTTATTGGTTTCTTGTTGACATGTTGTTTTCCTTTTATTTTTCCCCTATCTTTCCCCTCTGTTTGTTTGTTCTGCCTGGTAGCTTCTTTCTATTGTTGTTCTTGGGATTTTAGTTTTCATTATTTCTTTCTAAAATATCTTTTAGAACATTTTGTAGATCTGGTTTGGTGGTCATGAATTTCTTCTGTTGTTTTTTTGCCATGGAAATATCTTATTTTCTCCATTGATTTTGAAACATAGCTTTGTAGGGCACATCAATTTGGGTTGGAGGTGGCTCTCCTTCAGGACCTAAAACACCTCACTCCAAGCTCTCCTTTAGGGGTGATTTGCTTCTTTTCTCTGACATATTTTAATATTCTGTTCTTGTGTTGAATTTCTGGAATTTTTATTATATATCTTGGTATAGATTTATTTGATCATGGCTAGTTGGAATTTTATATGCCTCACTTATTTCTTTGCCCATTTCTTTTTCTGTGTTTGGGAAATTTTTTGTCATTACTTCTGCATTTCTGGTTTGTCCTTGTTTTTCACTGACTCAATCCAACTTATGTTGTTCTTTGCATCATCTTGCAGCTGTTGGATAGATTTTTCATGGTTCCTTGCTTTTTTTAAAATTATTTTTTAAAATTTTATTTAAAGAGAGGGAATAAAAAGCAAAAGAAAGAAAAGGGTGGAAATAATACAGAATTTCAAAAAAAAAGTAAGAAATCACTAGTTGATAAATTACATGTTGTCCTCTTAGAAATAGTTGTTCATGCTACAAAATTAAAGCATACAAAGTAGGTATTCAAACAGTGAAGCTGCAAACAGTTCTGTTCAACTATCCAACAAAAATTTAGTAACATGGTTATCAATCCTACACACTTAAACATACATGCAGTTATATCCTTTAGAGCACTTTCTTTTCCTCCTTTTGCTTTTTAAAGTCCATTATCTGTTTAGTTATACCATGTTTCAGCTTGCTCAGTACCTTACTGATCTGTTTTGTTGTTATTTCCTTTTTAATCACCTTATATAATTCTGGGTGTTTTTTTTGAAGGTAGTAGAAATACAACAGAACAAGACAGAACAAAGCCAATTGAGACAATGCAGTGAATTTGATACAGAACTTCACAGCAGGTTACCTGGATAACAGTAATAGATACCATTGTATATCTCATTATCTTTACAATAGTTGTCTAGTTAATTAAGTATAGCAAAATCAAACCAAAGACAGAACATTATAAAATCAATCAAAAGAGAATATTGAATAGAGCAAAACAAATAATCATAATGTAACAAAACTGAAAACACTTGCTTTCAAAGAGAAGATAGAGGAGACCCTCTATATTTGCTATGTGGTATACAGTCATCCTGCCAAGAGATGCTGAGACATCTGTCCCCAGTTGCTAACAGGAAGGGGGATGTTGGGATGTTTGATTCCAAGCCTGCACACTGGTAGGCTCAAGAGACACTACGGGGTCTCCTCCTGGCTCACGTCAGATGGAGGAAGGCGCTTACCAAGAGTGCCGGTGAATTGCTTCTTTGTGCAGGCTCCTGGATTCTGCCATGGCCAGGCTGGATCTCTGGGGCCTTTCTCTGGTTCTCCTCCTGGCTGACACCTGAGGGAGGTGCTTACCAAGAGGGCAGGAGAATTGCTTCTTTGTGCAGGCTCCTAGGTTCCGCCATGGCTGTGGCCGGGTCTCTGGGGCCTTTCTCTGGTTCTCCGGTCCCTTGCTGTTTTTAAGAAATCTTTCTTTTTCATGGTTGCTAATGCAATCCTGTCTTCTAGGTCTGATATTCTTTCCTCACTTTCATTCAATTGGCTGCACATACTTTTGATGGAATTTTTAATTTCCTGGATATCTGTTTGAATCTCTTTAATGGATTCCATTTCTTCCACATGTTGTGTATTTATGCTTTCCATCATTTTCCTAATCTCTATTTTTTAACAAAATCCTTGTCTACTGCAGATTTAGTGGGCAGGTCCTTTATTTTGATTATTCTTTTTTTTAAATCTGAGATTATTTCTAATCTGATTTTCTGTATAGCCTTATTTATTTGTTTTTGTTTTTATTTTTATTTTTTTAAATCTTGTTCTTCCCTGCACTTGTCCTGAGTGGGCTGGAGGTCTGGGGTTGCATTTTGTTTCTGCATGTTGTCATTTTCTATTTTTAAATTTTCATTTGTTTTCTGTGTTGATGCTTATAAATTGACTCTGGTAAATAGCTTTATCACCAGTATCAAAGATTTCCTAAGAATTGTATATTCCTCTGATATTGTCTATGTATAGCTGTTTCTTAGTCTTTGTATTTGTTCCAAGGTTCTACCTTCTTAATTTATTAGGGATAAATAGTTGCTACATATTTGGCTCAGCAAAATAGTAGGTGGCACTGAACTATGGTAATGGTTATGACCCCAGTCAGTGTTGTCATACAAGGAAGAACAACTGATCACAACAGGTATGACACCCCAGATAATGAAGTACAATTATAATAACAGTAGCATGAAGCACAGCCTGGAAAGTGACAAACTGTGGTAACTATTAATTTGGTACCTTTAACCATATGAGAAAGATCTACAGTTATATAACAAACCCTATCATAAACCAGGAACGTGTATGCAATGAGTTTCCCCTTAGTTGACTGATTTTAGCCTTTGTGTATGTATGGAGTGGGGTAGATTTAAGAAGGATGGGGAACAAAGCAGAGAGATAAATGAAGATAAATATAGTAGAAGCAAGACTGGAGGTGAAAAGATGATTACCTAAGCTTTGGGAAATTAGAGAAGAGGACAGGAGAGAAAGAATGAAAGAAGAGGGCCCAGGATTTAGCTCAGTGGTTCAAGTGCTTGCCTGTAAATGCAAGGTCATGAGTTTGACCTCTGGTTCAAAAAACAAAAAGAATGAAAGAAGGAACAATAAAATATTGAAGCCAACAAGAAAAACTAGAGATAGTGTTCACTTGCTTGAAAATATCAAAAAATCAAGAAAGAAAGTTGAAGGGAGAGCAGAGTCAAGCAAAATGAACAATAAAAAAGAGAAAAGGACAACAACAACAACAACAAAACCAGACAGAAAAAGTAAAATAGAACAAAGAGAAAGAAAAATAATAATAAATTTCCTCTGGTGTCCACAGTTCTGTGGTAGTGTCCAAGTCAGAGCTCAGTGTTGTAGCTTGGAATTATTGATGCCATCTTGAGCCCTGCATTTAACTAATGCCCTGTATTTGACCCAGGAAAATGGAAAATTGCTCAGGGTATAAGTCCTAATAAGAAAAGCAGAATGAGCTGTACCCATAGGAGAAAAATTAACCTGCTCAACAAAAGAAGCAGGGTACAGGTGTCAACCAAAAGTTAATGTAAGATTCTAGCTAAATTGTCTCCAACAGGATATATTTTGTGATTCTCTCTTTTAAAAACTGTAACTTTTGGCCTGGGATTTAGCTCAGTGGCATAAGCACCTGCCTTGCAGCTGCAAGGTCATGGGTTTGATCCCTGGTACCAACCCCCCCCCCCAAACAACAAAAAAACTGTAACTTTCTAGTTCGGTGCCACTTGTTTGGGTCTGAAATGGGAGGTCTGTATATGAGTGGTCCTGAGCTCAGTTAATCAGTTTGGCTGCTTGGATTCCTATACTGTTGTTCACGAAGCCACCTCAACCAGATCAGTGCTGGGGAAGCTCACCAAACCTTCTGTGAGATTAGTGCTGGGTGTGGAGTTGATCTTGGCCTCTGCATGTGGAGGGTTGGAGCCAGAGTCTTCAGCCAGTGAATTTGTGTTGTCCCTTTGCAGCCTGTCCACTCCTCACCCTCTTTGTTTCTGGTCTCTCTCCCAGTTGCTGTGGTACCTGCAGACAGAGATAGCCTGAGGGCGCTCCCAGTCTTGAGTAGTACAGTTGGCTCCTCCCAGCCTTGCACAGCCTCCTCTGCTCCACTTCCACTGGCGTATCTCTGTCCTCTCACTGCTCGTTGCAGGGCAGAACTCTTTTATTTCTGTTAATTGATCAATAATTACTTATTTTACTTCTTTGATTTACTCTTTCCATTAGTGAGAATTTAACAGTTATTCATATGTTTAATAAGAGATGGAAAGATAGGAAAGTAGTACATCACAAAATCAATTACAAATTCTATTAATGTCCAATAACTAAAACTAAGATTGGAATAAGTACCTTTAACAACAGACATGTTAAAGAAAGATTACAGTGAATGTAATTCCAAATAAGAGTAAAACTTATTTTACTCTTTTCCATTAGTGAGAACTGAACCCAGGACTTTTGTACTGAGCTACATCTTTAGCCTGTCCTAGTTTTTAGTTTGAGACAGTCTTGCTAAATTTCCCAGGCTAGATTCAAACTTGGGACCCTTTTGCCTCAACCTCCTGTAGTAAAGCATCTTTTATTTGACTACTTTTAAGACTTTTTCTTGTCTTTAGTTTTTAGTACTCTTAGTATGATATGCTAAATATGGTTTTTCTTTGTATTAATCATGCTTTGAAACCATAGGGCTTCTTGAATTTGTGTCTTGATAACATAGTTTAGAAAATTCTTGAAAATAATCAAATATTACTTCTTCCATTTTCTCATATCTACTTTTGGGACTTTTAATTAATTATTATATTTAATTATTCACACATTTCATTATGTTCCCAATAGCTTTAATTTTTTTCTTTCACTCTCAAAGAATGTTTTTCATCTCCTTTTATCATTCACATTTTTAATTTGGGTACTTTACATTCACTGTAATCTTTCTTTAACATGTCTGTTGTTAAAGGTACTTATTCCAATCTTAGTTTTAGTTATTGGACATTAATAGAATTTGTAATTGATTTTGTGATGTACTACTTTCCTATCTTTCCATCTCTTATTAAACATATGAATAACTGTTAAAGTTGTGTTTACTAACATAAGTATCTAGATACTTACAGATCCGTTTCTATGTTTTTTTAGTCTAATGTTTTGACATGCCTGGTAATTCTTGATTATATGCATGGAATTATCAATTAAACACTGCACTGTAGATATTGCTGGGTATTTTTTCTTGAGAGGTGTTTGGTTTTGTTTTAGTTTCTGAGTAGAAGCGTATCATGTTCATCTAATAAGGAATCAATCACATTTGGAGTTTGTGTGCAGGTGTTTTTGTTTTTGATTAGGGGTTTTCCTGCTGGGTTGTTTGCTTGTTTGTGGATTTTTAAGGCAGAATACTGCTTTGCAGCCCAGGTGGAAATTGAACTCATTGGCTAGTCCAGGCTGACCTCAAAATTGTGATCCTCTTGCCTCAGCCTCCAGAGTGATGGCATAACAGGTGTACACCATCACACCTGACTGTTCAGGTGTTTTCAGATCTGGTCTATTTCCTATTTTTCCATACTGAAAGTCTGGGGTGTATTCCAAGACCTCTGTACCTTGGAAAACCCTAAGGACCAATTTTAACTCACTAGTACCATGAGATATCATTAGCTCTGTTTAGGTTCTCAGCCTGGAAAGTACTCCCTTTCCTTTCAGTTCTCTGCTTGAGTTGTCCTGCTTCCATATAGTGAGTAACTAAGGAAAACAGTCTGGTTACATATTGAGCTCATTCAGTGAGTTTACTTTCTCTCAGTGATCTTGGCTCCATAAGTTCTGGTTCTACTTGTGGCTCTCAAATTTATTTTTTTGTCACTATATTGTATTTAACTTTTCTAGTTATTCTAAGCTAGCAGATTTATTTGCTACAAATTAATCTGTCATGACCAGTGAGAGGAATCTCCTTGCATTTCCTTTCTGTTTCTTACTCCAGCCAATGCCCGCTTTCAAGAATCAGAACATTTTCATTTGTTATGGATTGATTAAAACCTCTATAATTCTGTTGACAAAATTGTACAAATGCCCTTTATCTCCTTCTCTTGTCCAAGATCCTCCCTTTGGTGGGGTATATTCATAAGAAAATTAACTGAAAAGAAAAAATGGCCTCAGCTTCTGGGGTCAGTTGAATTGCCTCCACAAAATCCTCCAGTCTTTAAATCCAGTTTTCTCATCTGTCCCCAACTTGACCTTTTAAGGGGTAAGGACCACCACTGACTCAATGCCCATCCATTAGAAACTCCTGCCTGCTTACACTGCAATTGTTTGTGTCATTTTATGTTGTGGTTTTGTTTAAATGCCCCCCCCCCCAGTAAAACCTCATTCAGTCATGGAGGCAACTGAGTCTAGCATTTGTGATTGGTTCCTTGTCTAGTGCTGGGATTGACGGTGTAAGTGCTGCACCCACTCAGGGGCAGGGAGCTGGTATACAACATGAGGGAGGGAAGAAGCTATTCCTTCCACCTTTTTGCCCAGTTCGCTTTGGTCACTTACAGCCACCATGAATGGCTGGCCCTCAGCCACAGCATCCTGCCTTGGAATCAGCAACGTATGGACCGAAACCTGCAAAAGCTATAAGCTAAATAAACTTTTCCTTGCTTTACTTTGGGCATCAGGTATTTTGTCTCAGCAATGAGAAAAAAGTAACTAAGACAGCCTAGAAACATTTCTGTCTTTTATTAGACTGAGTTTACGAAGGAAACGTTATTGTCTGCATAAGCTTCGATTGCTTCTTCATATAACAATAAGTTCATTGAATTTTCTCTACAGAATAATTTACTCACTTCTGTATTGCAGTTGTTCGAAATTTGGTTTTTGCTATTAATAATTTAGAAATTTTGATTAGTTTTTTTTGATTAATTTTCCTATTACTTTCTGCAAATAGCATACCAATTGTAGAGAATTAATAGTTTAAGGAAAAACTCCCTATAGTTTTTCTATCTTTAGAAGAATCTCCACAGACTAAAATCTATTTGACATGTTTAAATCTTATATCTCCTCCTTAACCTTCATCCTTTTGATACTGGTCCATTAGTCAGATTCAAACTGCAACGAGACTTTGGTCACTGCCTTAAATGACTTAGTACATTGGAAGTTAGAGCAATTCCTGGAGCCATTTTTAAACCAAAACATGTAGCAGGAACTTAGCTGTTAATGTGAATGAATATGAACCACACAAATATATCTTACTAAGCCAAGACTAAACCCCAAATCAGCTTATCCAAATGTTTACCTGGATGCTGTGGCCACTGCTCTCCACCTAAAAGAAAGATAAATGCAACAAACAAGAAATTTGAGTCTAAAGAGACCACTTTCACTATCTGCAAATTATAAAGAAATATGTTACTCCAAGAACAGCTTGCTAGGAACCTTCCCAGGATCCTAGAGGGGCCATGAATCTTGAACTTCATTATCTTCAGGATAAATCTAACTTATGTTTAAATATTAAAGTCTCCCTCCCCAAAAAGAGTTAGCTAATTTAGAATATGGGCTCTGGAAAAATCATAAACCAAGAAAAGAGAGTTCAGGCTTTGCTCTTTATATAAATTCCCACATGCCATCTTGGAGAGATTCAGTACTACACTAACCCTGTCTCCTAACAGTCTCCTTTCCGTAAAACTTCTTGAGGGAAAGGCAAGAAAAATTTATTCCCTGAAGACCCTGAGTTCATTCAGTAATGCTTCTTTCCAAATTCCTTTGTAACAGAAAATGCCCCCACCAAGTCAGTACAGTTCAGTTTGTTAGTTACCCAGGTAATATTTTCTATTTCAGTTCTGGTTGCTTCTGTCTCTTAGAAACAGCTGGTCACTGTGATGCATAGCTGGTCACTATGATTCACACTGTATAAAACAATCCCCAAATCAACAAGCCATTCTACCTCTGTACTTCCTGCTTGATTATCCCATATAAGCCCTAGACCACCAGAGATCAGGGCCTGATATTCTAGGAATGATCCTGATCAGTGCCCATCAACATAAATAGATCTGCTTCCAAATCCTGGGTGATGTTTTGATATTTCTGCTTGGCTTTGCACCTTCTTTTTTTCTGTTGCCAGTTCAATATACTTGCATTGCTTTGCTAGGGGGGCTGTAACAAAATACCACAGTGTTGTGGCTTAAACAACAGCATTATATTTTCTTATGACCCTTGAGGACTGGAACCATGAGAAAAAAAGAACTAAGATCCAAGTCCTAGCAAGAATGATGTTTTTTGATAATTGTTTCCTAGATTGTGGATGGTCATTCTTCTGTGGGCACACACTTTTGGTATCACTGTATTGAGCTTCCTTTTCTTATAAGACACCTTTCAGATGGAATAGAATTTACTCTAAGGACCTCATTTTAAATTAATCATCTCTTTAAAGGCCTTATGTCCAATATAGTCACATTCTGAGACACTGAGGTTAGCTCTTCAATATAGAAATTTTAAAAGAGATATAATTCACCCTATAACAGTACTATTTCTAGGTATTCCTCTCATTCTCAAAGATCTCAGATTCCAAAAGTGGACCATTCTGAAATGTAGTATCTTCTATGGAAGGCTAGAATGAATAAACCCTTCCTTCTCTCCACTTCCCACTTCTTCCAAACTCATTAGAATAGTCTTTAATTGTCATCTGTCTCTCAAATTTCTGGTGGCAAGTTATTATACATGCATTTACTTCTACTAAGCTTTTCCAGCCAGCCAAAGATCCTGAATGGTCTCCATGATTCGTATGTGGCTAAGCAACACTGTCTCTGGATGCCGTGATCTTAATTCTTTATAATGTTCAAACTTACACAGGTTGTAAGCGTAGTTTATTATTCCATGAGGAAAAAAATGTAAGCATACTTGGGCATCAAAACTTAGAAGATAAACCTTAAGACCTGAACAGGATTTGATCTGTGTGCCTCTTATAAGAAACACACACACACACACACACACACACACACAACCAAAAGATGTTTATGGTACTTTTAAATCTAGGTTTTAAGTTTATTCAAATGCTGAAGGAAATGCTTGACCTACTTATTTCCTCTTCTATGAATGTGTATTAATAATTTCACTCATCTCTCTCATTGGAGCGAAAAATGACCCGAAGAAACAACATCACTACTTTCCAAATTCTGAGATCCCATTTCAAATGGAAATATCAAGTTGCTTCAGCAAATGTTACTTACTACATTGGCCTTTCAACTTTAACCAAGTGCTCTAACCACTGAGCTATATCCCTAACCCTCAACTTTCATTCATTAAATACATATTACATGCCAGATGGTATTACTAAACACCTTCATGTTATTGCCTGATAATCAAGGTCAGCAATTCCTGAGGATATAATGAAGTTGTAATTGCAATGAGTCCATTTCAAACTCTGGATTGGAAGGTCTTTACTTATTTATACACTTATTTCTATTTCATTATTAGCTATAGTTTATATTTAAGGTATAAAGATTTATACAGACTTTCAGGATTTTTTTTACCTGTGTTTATGTCTTCATCTTGACTTTAACTATGAAAATAATATTATGTTGGGCATGAGAAAGAGATTTAGTAAATGTTTATTTGGCATAATCCCAGCACTTGGGAGGCTGAGGCAGGAGAAGTGCCAGGGCTACATAATGCATTCAAGGTCAGCCTGAATTACAAAGTGAGACCCTGTCTCAAAAAGAAGCCATTTTAAAAAATATTTTTATAAAATTCCAATCCAGAAAAATCAAGATAAAATGTAGACCTATTCATCACACAAATGTAACAATTGTCATACTGTATATACAGTGAACATTTTAGTTAGCTTTAAGTATTTCCTGATACTCCATGCTTGTTTTCTTAAGTGAAGAGCCACAAGATTCTGACGAGTGAAATATGGCCCTTCACTGTTGAACCAACAATAGAAACACTAATCAGAGCTGTAGGCACATGCATCCATCAGCTTAGAGCTCTGTCAAACCTTGAGAAGTCTGAAGCATAGGTAGCTAAATTAATGTTGTGTAATATATGAGTTCTTTCTTGGGAAAAATAAGATCTCAAAACATTTCTTGGACACGTAAATTGTCTGGAAAATATTTGATCCTCTAAGTGCAAATAGGGAAAATGTTATTTTTTTCAGTGACTGTGAAGAGACATTATTGCCTGGAGCTGTGGCTCTGCTGACAGCTGGCTGTGGTGTGGGGCAAGGCCCTCACAACACCTTACACCAGGAAGCACTCAAGTGTAATTAAAAACAGGAAGACAAGACTTACATTTTCCTTTGAAGAGGGTTAAAAACTCATTTAAGTTATATAGATGATAGTCAAATAGACCATTCTTACATCCTTGCGTATTCTGCACTCACAGTGTTCTTTCTCAATTTTCTCCTACATCATTTAGAAGGCAGATAGGCAGTAACTTAAGACCCAGAGCTCCTGTTCTACCCAGAGCAGGAAACTCCAGAAGCACTTGTTCATCAAATTACACATCGCAATTGTCAATCATCATAAAGGAAGCTTATTGTATTCTGGGGCTACTCTAGCTGCTACAAACCTCCAAGCTTCTGGTGTAAATGGAAATTTCCATAGTACAGTTTACAGTACTGTCTTCTTCATGTAGGTATCTTATGTTTCAAATTGTAGAAAAGGAGTTATTCTGAGAATTGAAGGAAAGTTCTCTCCATAAAAGTTTTGCCTCCCAGAACAATAGGTACTTTTGTTTTGTTCACTCCCCATCCCAAAATCTATGCATACTACTCTCATTTTTGTACCACTTAAAAACATATTTTTGGCTTAGCAATTTCACACCCCAAGGTCAGTGTTGCCTTCAAAGATATTGTTAGTTACAATTTACTGAGCAGCTATTGTTTCATTTGATTATAAGAGCTCTGTGAAGGAGGAAATGACTTTCCTATTTTGAGGACATGGAAATGAAGAAGTCAGTTATCTTGGAACAGTCCACAAAGTTAAGTAAGAAACACATCCAGGATTTAGGCTCTAGTCTGAATTCAAAGCCTATGAGATCTCTATTGAAAAAAGACACACACACACAAACACACACACACATACACTTCATCACCAAAATCTGAAATAGAAATGATACAAAATTCTGAGGAATAACTCCTTGTTCCTTTCTTTTTCAATCGGAAAGGTCTGGCTTATACTGTGTCAGTCTGCTCCATACTGCACGCTTGCTGACCACCTCTCAGGACCACATTCTCACACCAGAGGGGCAGGTCTTGAAACTGAAATCTAAAAAGAGCAGAAACAGTTTACGATATTCTTCTCATTTTTTCCAGTTGTCTTTCTTAATTCACTCTGCTCTAAAATTTCTAACCTTAAGTTGACTTTTATTTGTATTAAATATTCTACATTTTTTCAGTCTTTATTATATTTGTTTCTCTCAGTCCAAACATGGAGGTGAAAGTATATTAAATCTTTGTCCAAAATATAGCAGAAGCCAGCCATGGCACAAACTTGCAGTTCCAGCTACTCAAGAGATTGAGACAGGGGTATTGCAAGTTCAAATCTAGCCTGAGCAAATTAGTGACATTCTAACTCTGTCTCCAAATAAAACATTTATAAAAGGGTTAAGGATGTGGTTCAGTTGTAGTTGTTTGCCTAGCATACAGAATACCTGCAAGTTCGTGCTTCTCATTCCATAAAGATAAAACTTATATCTCATCTCTCCATAGAACCTCCTGATTACCTTCTGTCCCTGGCAGTTTCTCCTGCCTCTGGCTTCTGTACCAGATACCGAAAGATCTTTGAAGCATCTTTGTCTAGAAAATTAACAGTTCTGCCATACTGGATTGCATTGCATGCTCCCTTTGTCTGGGTTAGTACTGACATTACTGGAAGACTGGGATCCTTTAATCATCAGTGCCCAGGGGTGCAGTAAGGTCACCTTTAAGGTTGTTTCAACAACAAACTACCTCAGTCCAGCTGTTCAAAGCAGGTGTTTTACCACAAACAGGTAATGTGTTAAGATCAAGGACAGAGTATTGTAAGTGCTAATTATAAACTGAGTGAAAACTGAAAGGGATGAATAATTCTGGAGACCAGAATTTCATTATGATAATGACCATCTGGGAACTGGGCCAACACTCTGGAATCCTATCATCTCAGTAAAAAGAAAAGATTTGCTTCATTGTGCATGGAGAAATTTTATCCAGGGTTATAATGAATAATATTACATGATGATTTTTTAAAAAATTAATTAAAATTTGAATTGAATATAAGGACATACTGAATAATTTTAAAGACTGTGAACATCAAGAAGCCCCAGAGTGAACTGGCACTTAAGCCCACGTGGTCTGTCATATGGCCATTTAGTGTGCAGGAAAGAGCTCTGAGACTTAGGTTTAATCTCCAGCTCTTGCTCATATTCTTATAATGGATCTGAGAGCTGAAGCAGACCAGTCTCTGTGGCTCTGTTTTCTAACATGAAGGCACTCCGTTTCACAATATGTAAAATCACTTCCAACTGTTAACTTCTGTTTCTCAGCTATTCTTAAGAGGAAATAGTTTTGTTTTCATTTTCACATATCTTTAGTTTTAGACAATTTCATGTCAAGAAATAGTTGTATAAAAAGGTAAAGTACTTTAAATCAATCAACCTCTTTTAAGTGTATACACATATGTATCTATTATATACATAAAGTATCTATTATCAATGATTCCTAAGTTTAGGAAAATGATTTTTATTTTAATCTTGTTAGTTTCTTTCCCTATTATATTTTTCTACTTTATAAATTTCTAAGACTAGAACATATGATGTTAAATTAAGCTCATTAAAGTAGTTTAATTCAAATTAAGTTGTTCTTCCACTTTTTTTTGGTAGATAGTTCTTTTCTGGCAGTATTGGAGGTTGAACCTAGGATCTCATGCATGCTAAGCAAGCTCTTTGCCACCGATGTACACTCCTAGCCCTGTAGAGAGCTTTCAATAAAAAGTTGAGCAATTGTTTGAAGGGATGGAACAGTCTCTTTGTTCTAGCTTTTTGTGTGAATAGTGGCAAGGTTTTATAAAAAGGATATTTAATGAACTTCACACGCATGAGTGATCTGAATTCTTATTTCTAGTTTCCAGTCCCTTTTGAGATACATTGTGAATAGCTGAGATACAAGAATCTTCATCTAAGTTACAAGTCAAAACAAATGATCAAGTTACACCTGTTTGGCTTACCCTACCTTGGAAACCACTAGACTCCATTTTCCTGGCCTTAAAGAACTAGTTTGCATTCAGGGAAATAATAGAATCAATACATGCTTATTAAAATCAAATCAATAACCAACTATATCTCTTCTAAATCTCCACATCTGTCACAAGAGGTAAGTTAAGCTTTTTTTACTATAAGATTTGTCTATTTAGTGGGAAAATTGCATTTCCTGCAATTGGGTAGTCATTACTTTTTTCTAAAAAGTTTCAGCGAAAGAAGTAATTTTAATTATCACAAATCTTAATGTATTGTTTTTCATCTTTGTGCCATAAAAAATGTCTTTTGTGAATAAGCTCCCAGGAAGTAAAGTTGTCCATTTGGAATGTGATATTGACTTCAGGGCTCTCTGAGTCTTTGGCTAAGGAAGAACTTCTGACCCAAACAAAGTGCATGGACTGAGGTGATACGGAGGACAATGGGGGTGTAGAGCAACAGCTCAGGACTTTTCAGTGTCCTAGTCTGTGTGGAGTGAGAACAAAGTGTTGGGTAAGCACTTTTCCTCATAGGGGATCTTCTAGGAACAGCAATACATATATTCATACAGGGAACTGAAACATCTTGCAAGCGATGTATATGCCCAATCCTTGGCTTGTGTGGATCTTTTTTTCTGTTCAGTGTTTCTCTTGGACTCCTACTATTGATAATTTATTTTTTAGCACAATATTATTTACATGAATAAAACCTAAAACTTGATGATGTAAAACCCTAGAGTTATGGCATTTATGTATCTATATCTACAAAAGAAAAACCAAACATCACAAAGCCAATAAAGTGAAATTAAAGTCTTGTAAACAAAAGATATTGCTTCATTGAAATCAAATCGCTAGTCATTACGGATATCAGGCTGAAGAAGCTTGAGTTCTTTAGGCTGAGTTTGCTCTTTCCATGATCCTGGTGACAGCTTTTCACCCACCACTGATCTCTATTCAAACTACAAGCAGGTTTCATTCATGCTGCACATTCATCTGTTGTTTCTTCATGTGATTTTCCTTGAAAACACCCCATCATGTATTGTTTCTCATAAGCCTAGATAATTCGTTTTGGTACTTAGTCCCCGTATGTTTTTAGGCACAATATAAGCATTTTGTGTGTGTGTACAAAGGGCCACTGGCAAATATTGTGAGCCTTGAGTGCTGTACTGTCTCTGTAACAACTACTCAATTCTGCAGTTGTGGTATGAAAAGAATTGCCATGACCACGTCTTAAGAAACCTTATTTACAAAATAAAAGGTGGACTGGTTTCGCCTGAGGGCTGCGTAGTTTGCTGAATCTTCATAAAGGTGAGGACAGAAATGCTAAAATCTTGCAGCAGTCCATGGTTATGAGCTGGTCATCTGGTATTTTTGTTTTTTCACATGTACTTGTTTTTTACAATGATATAAGCCTCCCCAGAATCCTTGTGAATATCATGAAAGACTCTCAGGGAAGCATAGATCCTGAGCTGTGCTTTCAGCACAGCTCTAGAGATTCTCCAAATAAGCAGTTGCCAGAAATTAAAATAGCTTCTTTCCAAATAGAGAGGAAAAGGGCTTGCAGAGATCTGAAGATATAGCAGGAACTCAAGTAGAAAGCAGCCCATGAGAAAAAATATTTTAAGGGTTAAATGATTTGTGTGCAAGATAGGACAGGGTTATGGATCAGTCAATGAACCCCGCACTCCAAAAGGAGCTAGAAAATAGCCAAGTAGCACCTGGGTTCTGCTGCAGATTTTTAGACTTAAGTGAGTCTCCTACTTTTCTGAGCTTTGATTTCTTCATCACTAAATTGAGGTGGTACCACACATCCTGCTTACTAAAAGAATGGAAGCGAGGGTCATGCTGGTGCTGTGAAGTGCTTCAGAAATAAACAAGTGCTAATGCAAACACAGTATTATTGTTATTTAGACTAAAGAAGTTGAGTATGAAGGCTGATGACTGATTTCAGGAATTGTCACTGGCAGCCTGCAAGGCTATTAGAAATCTGTTACCCTTCAAACACAAGTTTCAAAAGAGCACTTTCTTATAATTACAAATCAGCTTCCTGTCTCCTAGTAGTAAAAGGGCTTTTTGGACAGTGTATAGAAAGGGCACTTGGAAGAGTGATTTGCCTGCCTTCCCTCCTAGAGACCAACCTGATTGCCATTGTCCAAACCACACAAGAAGTGAAGACTCCTGGGCTGGTAGGGAAGCTGCCCATGTGGCAAAGTCTCATTCTGGGTGGGCTTTCTAATAAGGGTCTTAGTAGTGTTTCCACAGTCAGGGTATGATGCTCAGGTCCAAGTGTTCAGAAACTCAGGAGTATAGCTTACTCAGTGTTGATTAACCTTTTAGGGACTTGTAACATAACGTTGACAGTAGGTTTGTCATAAATGGTTTTCATCAAGTTGAGATAAGGTCTTTCTATCCCTATTTTCTTCAGGGCTTTTATCATAAATAGATGTTGGATTTTGTCAGATCCCTTTTCTGCATATATTGAGATAATCGTGTGATTTTTGTGCTTGCTATTGTTTATGTGATGGATTACATTTATTGTAATGTATGCATATGAATAACTATTCTTGCATCCCTGGGGTGAAGCCTACTTGGTTATAGTGTATGATCTGTTTGATGATTTGTTGAATTAAGTTTGCAGGTATCTTACTGAGAATTTTTTGTATCTGTATTCATTAATGAGATCATGCTGTAGCTCTTTTTTTGGTTGGCTCTTGTTTTGCTTTCATGTAATACTAACTTCCACACTCCTTCCCTTTCAATGTCATTAAAAAGTTTCAAGAGTATTTGCATTAGGTCTTTGCTAAAGTTCTTGTAGGATTTAGCAGTGAATTCATCAGGACCTGAGCTTTTCTTAGTTGGAGATGTGTGTGCATGTGTATGTGTGTGTGTGTGTGTGTGTGTGTGTGTGTATTACTTCTTGAATTTCATTTACTGTTATTAGATTGTTCTTGGTCCAGTTTTGGTAATTCATACATATGTAGGAATCTATCCATTTCTCTTGGATTCTCTAATTTATTATGAAAATCTTTCTAGTGTCTGATTTTCAGTGATGCATTCTGTGTATGGATAACTACCTTTGCCTCTGTCCAAGTATTGAACCACCTCCATTAATTTGGGAGAGGAGGATGCAGTGTAATTGGCCTAGCTCCAGTTCCCTGGGAACAGACTGCAGTATTGTTGTTGATACAAAGGTAATATAGTCATTGGCATGTAGAGCAAGCTGATGAATAGTAACAATTATGATTCCCTGTCAACAGAAAGTAAATCATCAACAATAATATTTTCCAAGACAACCTGAATATTGACATACCATGAGAACCAATAATGTGCTATCATTAACCTTAGAAAAGAGATTCATAATTACATTATAAGCACTAAGATAAACCAAATATTGGCATACAGTAAATATCTACTAAATGGGACAACTATATCTTCATTAACAGTAGAAAAATCCAATAATAACAACATAGGCTTCACTAACATCTAAAATTAATAAAGCTCAATGATTGTACTAGTAAAAAGAGGGGGTTTAGAATGAGAGAATAAAAGAAGAAAAATCTGAAAAATTAAACAATAGAAGATGAAAAGAGAAAGAACAGCAAGGCAAAAGGATCCTGATAAAGAGTAGAAATATATAAAAATAATTAGATAAAGGTAACAGAAAAGAACAAACAAGAAAAAGGTAAAAAAGAAAGAGGGGAAACATGTGGAGAATAAAAAATTAAGAAGAAAAAAGAAAGAGGAAAAAAGAAAACAAAGGAAATTCTCCAAACCTCAATAAACCAGTGAAAAAAGAAAAAAAAATTAAAAGGAAAAAAGAAAAACAAACAAACACAAAAACAAAGAATGTGACTTGCTGGATTCCAAAACTGGATCCTAGAAAGAAACCACTCATCGAAAAATACAAAGAAGGGCTGGGGATTTAGCTCAGTGGCATAAGCGCCTGCCTGGCAAGCACAAGGTCGTGCGCTTGTACTGCAAAAAAAAACTTTTTTTTTCTCTTTGGGACGCATTGTTCTCTTTTTTACAGGTTTATTGGAGTTTGGGACCGTTCTTTGTTGAGCAAAACCACATGCTGCTGTTTCCTTTTATAACAGTGGTAGACTCCTGGGGGTTTACCTTGTGTCTGTGCAGGAAGGTTCCCCTTCCTGGGAGCTGGGATGAATTTCCAGACTGCTTTGTTCTTTTCTCTTCATTGCGGTCTATTTCTCCAACTTCTCTGTAGATTTTAATTTTGTCAGTACTTTCCCAATTTCAGGATATCTATGTCTTTTTTCTTTCTTTTTTTTTTTTATAATTTTATTTAAAGAGGAAAAAACAAAACAAAATAAAACAGAATAAAGGGTAGTAACCATACAGTATTCCAAGGAAAAAAGGAAAAGTACAACAATAAAACCTAAGAAATTATTACTTGACTAATTACATACTGACTTCTTGGAAATAGTTGTTCAAATTACAAAGTTAAAGCATGTAAAGCAGACATTCAAACAGTGAGACTGTTAACAGTTCTGCTCCACGATCTGACAAAAACAACAATATGGTCATCCATCTTACCCACTCAAATATACATGCAATTATAACAATAGGGTAAAATTAAATACAACAAAACAGAGCAAAGTGGATCACAAGAAAGCAATGTAAGACATAAATTTCAAAGCTAGACAAAATTGGAGATATTCACTCTCTATCATATTGACTTTTGTTTTCTTCCAAATAGTTGTCCATATTGTCACATATAGGGAATTCACATGAAACAACCTAGTATGCAATTGATCTGAACAGGACGAGGAGGGCATTACAGGTCTTCAAGACCAGACATTAGGGAAGCCATGTATGGCTGTCATAATGTCTCGCATTCTCCTCAAAACAGCTGTCCATACCTTCAGGTGTGTTGAACTTAGACAAGGCAAAGCAAGCTAAGATCACTTTGAACAAAAAGTGATAGTTTTGCTGGACTTCACATCATGACATTATGGAATCAGCACTGGGTATTGTAGTGTCTCTTTTTTTTTTCAAAGTAGTTGTTTATTTCAACATGTGTTATATAGTTG
>PVJX010014616.1:26716-44649 GCA_004027295.1 Dolichotis patagonum | reverse complement strand
TTCAATATAGTTCTGGAAAAAATAGCCAGGGCAATCAGACAAGAGAGAGACATAAAAGGAATAAAGATAGGAAAGGAAGAAGTCAAATTATGACTATTTGCAGATGACATGATGCCCTATATAGAAGACCCAAAAATTCCATTAAAAGACTGCTAGAGGTAATAAACAAATTCAGCAGTGTAACTGGATACAAAGTCAACGTGCAAAAATCAATAACATTCCTGTACACAAAGAAACTCAGCAAGAGAGAAATTATAGAAATATTGCCCTTCACAATAACATCTAAAATATGAAATATTTAGCAATCAACCGAACTAAAAATGTAAAAGACCTATATGCTGAAAATTATACTATGCTAAAAAAGGAGATTGAAGAGGATATTAGAAAATGGAGGTTTATTCCTTACTCTTGGCTAGGAAGAACCAACATTGTGAAAATAGCCATACTCCCAAAACTGTTATACAGATTTAATGCAATTCCAATCAAAATACCATCAACATAGCTCAAAGATCTAGAGAAAACACTCCTAAAATTCATTTGGAAACAGAAGAAACTTATAATAGCAAAGGCAATTCTGGGCAATAAAGGCAAGACAGGAGTCATCTCAATTCCTGACCTGAAACTGTACTACAAAGCCACAGTGATAAAATCAGCATGGTACTGGCCAATTAAGAGACCAGAGGACCAATGGAATAGATTAGAAAATGCAAGTACAAGTACAAAGACACTCAGCCACCTGATATTTGACAAAGGGCTAAACAAGTTCACTGGAAGAAGGATAGCCTCTTTAATAAATGGTGATGGAAAATTGGCTCTCCACATGAAGAAGACTGAAACTAGATCCATGCCTATCACCATGCACAAATCTAAAGTGTATGTACATCAAAGACCTAAACATTAAAACAGAAACACTAAATATACTGGAAGGTAGGGTATGTAGAAGTCTTGGAGACATAGGTGTAGGCAGACAATTCATGAACAAAACACAAACTGAATGGAAAATGCTTCAGAGAATTAACAACTGGGATCACATATTATTGAAAAGTTTCTGCACTTCAAAAGAAATCACCATCAGTATGAAAGCAAAACGCACAGAATGGGAAAGAATTTAACCAGAAAACCCTCAGACAAAAGACTTATATCAAGAACATATAAAGAATTGAAAAACATCAACCCCCCCAAATTCAAAGATATTCTCCTAAAATGGGCATCCGAGATGAACACACAGTTTTCAGATAATGATATACAAATGGCAAATAAATACGTGAAAAAATATTCACCATCACTGGTCATTCGAGAAATGCAAATTTACACGACATTGAGATTTCATCTCACTCCAGAAAGAATAGCTGCCATCAAGAAATCAACTGATACAAATGTTGGCAAGGTTGCAGGGAAAAAGGAACACTGCTTCACTGTTGGTGGGAGTGTAAACTGGTGCAACCACTATGGAAATAGTATGCAGAATTCTCAGAAGACTAGGACTGGAGGCTCCATTCACCCAGCTATTCCCCTCCTGGGTATTTTCCCAGAAAAACTGAAAAGGTCATATCACAGTAACACATCTGTACCCATGTTCACAGCAGCACAATTTTTAATAGCTAAATCTTGGAAACCACCAATATGCCCATCAACTGCAGAGTGGATGAAAAAGATGTGGTATTTTTATACAATAGCTTATTACTACTCAGCTTTGAAGAAGGATGATCTTGAGGCCTTCATAGGTAAATGGAGACAACTTGAGACTATCTTCATTAGTGAAATAAGAATCATATTTTTAAATATCACATTGTGTCTCTAATGTAAATAGTAATAAGATATATAGGAGTAGCAAAACGCAACATGTGTAATTCCTACTGTAAAAAAGAGAGAAAAAGAAAGTGCTCTAAAGGAAATAATTGCATATATATTTAAGTGTGTAAGATGAATGACCATACTACTGTTTTTGTTAGATCATGGAGCAGAACTGTTAACAGTCTCATTGTTTGAATGTATACTTTGTATGTTTTAACTTTGTAACTTGAACAACTATTTCCAATATGACAGCATGTAAGTTATCAAGTGATGATTTCTTAGTGTTTTATGTTCTTTTCTCTTTTTCCTTGGAAGTTTATATTGTTGCTGCCTTTTTTTCTGCTTTGTTTGGCTTCACTTTAAATAAAATTAAAAAAAAATAAAAATCCCCACAACATGAACTTTATTCAGCTGTTCGGTGTAAAGCTGTACAAGCTGAGCTGTGAAAAATTCCTGGCAGCATTGATGTACATATGGTATATTTGGCATTTATTTTTTAAAACAAGTGATGTTAGTGTATGAATATTTTTTTCTAAGTTATTGATATTTAATGGCAATATTGACACTTTGATATGAAGAAGTGTTTTGGCTGGCATTTTGTGCACTCCTTTCTAAAATGTTATCCATCCTTGCCCCAGAGTAAGTGTTTGGACTTCAATGACTCCTTAGCTTATATGTGGACCTGACTCCCAGGGAAGCAATGTTAAAATGTGAGGCCTAGAGCTGTGATTCGTTCATGCAGACATCAGTGTGTTGAAGAGGATCATCCATTGATGGAGCCATAGCTGAATGGCCTGTTAGAAGGTGGAGCCTAGTTTGAGGAAGTAGGTCATAGGGCTGTGTCCTTGCAGCTAGTGACATGTTGGGCAGCACAGTAACCACTCACTGTTTTTGGAAATTGAAGATGTTACAACTAAATTGAAGACACTGTGATAGCCTTTCCAAAGCCAGGCACCATCTTAAAGCACAGCTGTGTGAACCACAGGCTCTAGGTAACTCTGAGACATCAAGACAGAGGAGGAAGAGTGGGAGAAGTTTATCATTGGTTGCTGATGGCAGTCCCATAGGTGTAAGTTGTTCTGGGTTGCTGCTGAGCAGTAGGGTGAATGCAGCTAATAGTAATGTACTATTTGTTTCACATATCTAGTATAGATGAATTTAATGATATCACAAAATAATGATCATTTTCAAAGAAGTAGACATTCAACTCTTATTAAGCTCTGTATAGTTCATACATATATAGAAACATTGCACGTTTCTTTTGATATGTTTAATATTAGTTCAAACAGAATCACAACAAAATTAAAGGAAACAAAAACACTACCGCCCAGAAAAAAATTAGCATGAGAAATTTACAGCTATTTCAATCATACCTGCCCCATAGAGAAAATAAATGTCACTCAGTACATGAATGTGTGAACAATCTGTGGAACAGAGTTCTTTAAAATTAGTTATACCTTATGTTGTTAAACACAGTGTCATGTTTCTCTCTGGATTTCCAAAGTAGATCCACTAGAGTTTTTTTTTTTCTAATTTTGAACTCATTCATGTTGCCACTTAGGCATTCCTTCCTATATGTACCTTCTCTCCAATGCCATTCTGCAATTAACTTAGGAATAGATATGGTTCTTTCCTGCCTGCCTCAGTATTATGACACACAAGGACTGCTCCAGTTCACTGCTCCCTGCAGGTTTTCTCATCAGCCACTTTATAAATACTGTAATTCTAAAGAACTGGTGTGGTGGCTTTCTTTTCAGCTTCTCACGATGGCAATGTGTCCAGATTTGGAGTGAGTCACAAAGTCCAGAGAGAGGCTCTGCATACTTGGAGAATTTTACCTGTGGGGATATCATGAAAGAAGCTGGCATTTTCACTTGATACCTTCAGTATGGCTATCGATGCTGTTTTGAGTTCCTCTGCTGGTTATTTTGATAGAAATACATTTTGCCCTATTGCACCTCCCTGGGCTCCCCAACTTGGGCTCTCTCTAATGGATCACGGAGATCAGGGAGTCCCTCCTTCAAGTGGAAGCTCCCATCAAATCTGTGTAATGATTCAAAACCCTGAATCCAGTTGCAGTGTCCCCCAGCCATCTGTCTTGTCTCTCATTGTAATCTGCTGAAGGCATCAGATATGACTTGTCTATTACCAACTTCCTGCCTAGGGCCTGGAGTGAATGAGGAAGTTTCCTTGTCTCAGGGCCAGCACATTACTCATTTCTGTAGATGAAGACACTGAAGAGGAAATCCTTAGGAATTTTCCAAAGAGTGGTATCAGATGAAAATCGAGCACAAGAGTCACTCTGTTTCTAGTTATCTGGCCCAAGACAGAGTCTAAACCACAATTAAGAATGCTATCTTGAAGAGGATCTCCAAAAATTAAAATGACAGCTACATCATGATGGCCCAATAGCAGGAGGAAATGCTCAAAATTTTGCTTTCATGACCTCCCCTCCAGCACAGTCCCATGCAAGACACAGGGACAGAAATTCTTGGCTAAGATAATATCTCAGATGACTGTTGTTAAGCTCAGCAGCTAAAACTACACAGCACCAGGTCTCAGGAACCTGTGGCAGTCACCCTGGCTCAGCCTCCCTGATTACTCAGATATACAATCACTGGGCGCAGGCAGAAGAAAACCCTGTCACAAGTTTGGTCAGTGTGGAGGTCTAACTGCAGGCACCAGGCAGTTAATGTGGGCCCTCCTCTGCTTCATGACAGCTCCTCACGATGAGGGTCCTGTGGACTTTAGTTCTTTACAAGGGCCTGGAATTGTGATGGAAAACACTTCCCTTGACTCCTCTTGTTCGCAGGCATCCTGTCTGATATGAAACTTTGGATGTCAGGACCTTTCCTGTTGACACCTGACCAGACTCTTTCTCTAACCTGAAATGTCATCCATGGTTCTATTTCAGTACCTGGGAGATCAGGGAGTCCCTCCTTTAAGAGAGAAACTCCTTTAAGTGGGAAACTCCCTTCAAATCTGTGTAATGATTCAAAACCATGCAATAGCTGTTCCTGTAATTGGATGCAGCAGCTTCCTGGGAAACTCTACATCAGATGGTGTTGGAGACCACTATGAAGCAGCTCTGAGCAGGATTTAAAATTAGTTAATTGGCATTCTATGTTTGTCTGTGAGTCTGTCCTTGGCCTTGGCCCATAGCTTGATGATGGCAGCTGATTCATAGTAAGTGAACCTCTGTGAAACACTGGTCCTGGCAGAGGACTGTAATGGCCTATTTGGCCAGTGATACCTCAAAGAGCGAGATAAGGTCACAGCTGAAGACAACTTGACTCCAACACTAATTAATTAACTAAATAGAGATTGCAGCTGAAAGAATCTCAGTCCTGCAGTCACACTCCTACCATAAATGTCATCCTGGAGATGAGATGATTCCCCTAAATTGGCATAAGTTACTACCTGGAGAAATGTTTGAAGTGACTCCTAAGGTTCTGCTCATTTCCCATGCTTTCCTCTGTTTCCTGGCCCATTATTTTGGACCTGATAAATACAAACAGCACAGAGAAGTCTTTGACTTAGCCCTCTGAGTCTCAAAATCAGCTAAAGGGTTTTGACCCTCCTGTTCCCTAAAATCATAGAATTGTCTCTTTTATTTAACCTCTGCCATACACTTATTTGGAAGATTGGGGATCTAGGTCAGGACCTGATAATCTTTGATGGCTAGGTTATGGCTGGTCTTGAAAATACAAAGGGAGAAATGTAAAATGCTTTATTGTGGAAAAATTGAACAGACTAGAAAAATTGAAGGGTTCATGTTAGATCTAATAGGACAGATGCTGCAACATGTCAAGACAAAAGTGCCTCTAGGGAGGAGGACTCAGGTTTCGTGCTTGGACTCTGTCCTGGATGTCCAAAAGTGTGGCATTGGGCCCAATACTTTTGTTCTAAATTCCAAAAGGGAGGTACATCTTTGCCAAAAAAATGACATGAGGGACTATTCTCAGGCCAGGAGAACAATAGTGGAGGCATGGCTTTAGAGTCAAAATACCAGTGAATCTTCCCCAGTGCAAACAAGCCAGGAAATCTAAGAACAACATCAAAGTTGGTTCCCTGGAATCATATTAAGTCACTCACCAGGAGAAAGATTCAAACTGCTGCTTTAGATCTTCCTGCAGCTTGCAGAGTCACTCTAATTGGAGGGGAACTGTCTACCCCAATTAACACAGGAATTTGGGGTCACACACCTGAAGGAACATTTGGTCTTGTTCTGGGAAAGGCTGATTTAAATTTAAATGGAATAACTGTTTTTCCTAGTGTGATTGATGGTTACTCTGCAGATGAGATACAAGTTCATCTATGTGGTATGGATCTCTGAGTTGTTGAACAGAGAGACTGTGGCACAGTTGATTTTGTTCCCTGCAGAGAAGCCTTCTTTTGTTAAGTATAGACAGTTCAAGAGGGAGCAAAATCCTCAAAAAAGACTACAAAGAGAGAAATATATTTTACACAGGAAGTGACTAAAAACAGGCCTATGTGTTTTATAAGGGCTAATGGAAAACATTTTGAAGGTAATAGACACTGGTGCAGATGTGTTAGTCACAGTATCAGAACAATGGTCTCCAATGTGGCCAATGCAAAAGGCTCCTATGTCCTGTATCAGACTTGGAACCCATCAGCATGTGTTACAAGTGTCTCACATTTGCCTTATGGGGCCCAGACCAACAAAATTTTTCCTTTTACTTTATGTGGCACCTATTGCAGTTAACTTGTAGGGAAGAGATTTGTTACAAAAGTGGAAATTAATGCTGACCAGTGATTCTAATTTTAAAAATAAACAAAAAATTTCCAATTTGAAATTTAACAAATAGATTCAGAGCCTAAAATTAAGAAAATGATGATTAAAATGGACTATCAGGAAGATAAAAGACTAGGAAAAAACTTCCAGAGGATCAAAGTCCCTGTTAGTATAACACCTAAAAAGGTCAGGCAAGGTTTGGGATATCAATAGGTTTTTTTGACAAGGACCATTGATGCTTCTCCCCCAAAACAGCTCTGCCTTTACATTGGAAAATTAAAGAGCTTCTTTGGGGAGATCAATGGCCCTTAACAAGGAGAAGCTAACTCAATTACACAAATTAGGTGAAGAACAATTGCATCTAGGATATTTAGAAAGCTTAATCAACCACTGGGGTACTCCTGTTTTTGTTATTCCAAAGAAGTCAGGCAAATGGAGGTTGTTACAAGATTTATGACCTGTAAATGCTGTCTTATTTACTATAGGGCTGCAGCCAGGACTTCCAATTCCAACTGGAGTTCCCAGAGACGGGCCTCTCATCATAACAGATTACAAAGATTGCTTTTTAAACATTCTTATTTTTCACACAGATAGAACATAATTTACCTTTTCCATGATTAGTTTTAACTTTAAAAAGATCAATACAGCTAATAATGTGGAAGCAAGCTTATGCTTGTTTCTTAACATGTGAAGGATCCATGAAAAATACACAGCCTTGGTGGGAGAGTCAAGCAATGCTGGAGGCAGCCTCATGTGATGGCTTAGCCAACCTGGACCCCAAAAGACCTGCCAACCAGCCCGTGAATAAACCTCCAGCTATCCCAAGAGACCAGGAAAGGTACAAGTGTTCCAGTGTAACAAAATCCAAGAGTAATTTATGAAGCAAGAGATGTAGTCACCAGCAGGGAAATTGCAACTACATCTGAAAATCCGTTAATTGCTCTGCTGACAATATCTGTATAAATGACACCAGTCTCAGTAGTGTAGTAATTGACTTATATTTCTTA
The DNA here is from genome assembly GCA_004027295.1 of Dolichotis patagonum. Classification (NCBI taxonomy): domain Eukaryota; kingdom Metazoa; phylum Chordata; class Mammalia; order Rodentia; family Caviidae; genus Dolichotis; species Dolichotis patagonum. The sequence continues at coordinate 37,092 of PVJX010014616.1, read as the reverse complement.
TCCACCATTACTTAGACCCATTACTTGGACAAAGTCTTCACTTGAGATTTATAATCTACTAGACATGACCGGTCTTAAGTTACATGCCATTACAAAGCCATTCATTTCTGCATGAGGGCCATGATTTATAGCAAATCTATGTAGCCTTGGGAGAATGTAAAGAAGCATGTACAAGGAGCTATCCATCAAAATGTTATGATGGATATTGATGCTATCCAGAAGGAAGTGTTCGCAGTGTCCCAACAAACCCAAAGTTTTGATGAAGAAATTCACCATTGGACCAAATTTTCTAATACCTTAGGTCAATTAAATCAATTCAACTATCTGATGGCACACTTCTGGCTTCATGTTGGTATACTTGGTGTAATCTGTGTGTTTCTCCTTAGTATATTCATAGTCTGTCAAAGAGGAGCAAAGAAATGCCTATTTCTAGGCAACATTCAACAATGAATTAGCCTGATCCAGGGTTTATTACAAAAACAAAGAGGAGGAGATTTTAGAGAGTACTACTACTATGAAGCCACTCTAGGCAGGATTAAAAATTAACTAATTGGTTTTTTCTGTTTATCTATGAGTCTGTCCTAGGCCTTGGCCCCTTGACTGGCAACAGGAGCTGATTCATAGAAAGTGAAACTCTGTGAAGCACTGGTCCTGGCTGATCCCATAATGGCCTATTAGGCCTGAGATACCTCAAGGGGTAAGATAGCTCCACAGCTGAAAACACCTTGGCACCAACACTGATTAATTAAGTAAATAGAGACTGCAGCTAAAGTAATCTCACTCCTGCTGTCCCACTCCTACCATGAATGTGATTCCTGAGACAAGATGATTCCCAAAAATTGGCATAATTTACTACTTGGAGAAGGTGACACCCAAGGTTCTGCTCATTTCCCATGATTTCCTCAGTTTCCCTGCAATTTCTTTTAAACCTAATAAATATGGGCATTCCTGAGAAGACTTTGCCTTAACCCTCAAAGTGACAAACTCAGCTAAAGTTTTTTTGACCCTTGTGGAGCTCTAAAATCATAGCACTTAACTCATTTTATTTAAGCCTTTGCCTTACAGTTGTTTGGAGGACTGGGGATCTAGGTCAGGACTTGATATTCAAGGTCCTACTCATTGCCCATGCTTTCCTCAGTTTCCCCACTGTTTGTTTGGACCTAATAATAAATATAGGCAGTCCAGAGACATCTTTGTCTTAGCCCTCAGAGGCTTGTACTCAGCTAAAGGGTTTTGACACTTCTGGAGCCCCAAAATCATACTACTTGTCCTATTTATTTAAGCCTTTGCTTTCCACTTGTTTGGGAGATCAGGGTTTAGGTCAGGACCCAATAATGATTTACAAAGTAATTTTTTAATCATTGTTTCTTTTAAGGGTGCACTGAAGTAAGGTATTGCATTTACTTAAGGATAGTTGTCTCTATCTTGAGTGAGAGAAAATATCTTGGCTTCTCCAATCCTGAATTGAGATACACCTCCAAGGGAATCTCTCAGTCTTATGTTACAAAAATACCAAGGACAAGCTTCACCAAGGTCCCTGGGTGAAGATAAGCAGTGCCTTTAGGGTCCTCCTCCCACCTGGTGGAGAAATGTCATTGAATTCTCTCAGCTCCCTGCAGCACAGGAAATGACCCCTGTCTAATTCAAGGAGACCATTTCATGCTGGTGAAGAAGCTGGCAATGTCTATGATACTCTCAGCTACTCCAGCTGGGGATGTCTACTTATACTCTCAGCTTCTCAACAAACTCCCTGAGGAATACATTACAAATGAGTCTTAAATAGATATTCCTTCCCTGAAAGAGTTTTGCCCTAGAATAAATTGCAGAACAGTATGGCAGTGGAAGGCCAAATCAGGGATGTTCGTCCTGAGTCAATTCTTTCTTCCCCTATTACAACTTCCCTTTTCCTTTCTCAGTGCACATGAAGAAAATTTCAATCAGCTCCTTGCACATCATCAATGGCTGCCCTAAGCACCACCCCTGGTCAAAGGTTACATATGTACCATTCCCCATATTCCAGTCAAAAGGGACAGCCCAACCACCCTGGGTTGTGTGCTCCATTTCATGTCCTCAACTCAATCAAACAGTTCATTTTTTACTTTTGCTTCTCTATTGCACTAGAATACTCTAGTATTCCCCCATAAAGTAATTATTGCATTTTTTTAGTACTGTCTTCATTCCCCATCCTCATCCCCACCATCATTCCACCATACAAGGCTAAGGCACATTAGGATACAAAGGGGGAAGGGCTCAATCTGAGTCACAGCAGTCCAGTGGGCAGACTCTTAAAGACTGATGGAGAAACACAAAGACCAGTCCATGATCCAGCCAGACCTTACTTAGTGCTTGAGAAAGAAAGGCAGTAGTTTGTCTTGCACTGGTTTGGGAACCTGTCTGAGACAGTTGTGTCTGCTGTTAAATAAAGCATGAGCTCCCTGAGCACTGTCCCTTGCCTGGTGGCTGCAATCCCATGTGTGTATCAGAGGTAGCAATTTGAACATGGGCTGTGGTGTCTCACAACTTCACATTTTTCACTTTGTCCCCTGGGCTCCTTCCCCTGGCAAGGCGAGGGTACCAGGGTTGGGCCAGGCCTGGTGAAGCCTCTCAGATCTGCTTCCACACTGCTGCATATTTGGAAACTCCATCTCCTTCAGTAATTTCTGGCTCTGGGTTCTACACCTGAGTAAAAGGTTCTGAGTAGATGGGACAGGTCAGCTTCAGTGGTAACACACAACTCGGTGCACCTGTACAAACCCAGTGTTCCCTCTCCAGGTGCCGGCCAAGGACCTGTCCTCCTGACAGCTGAGCTTGTTGGTAGCCAATATCATGGTCATGCATTACTGTTGAGAGACAGGGAGGGACCACAGTGCAACCCAGACACAAAAGTACCTGCGGTGTCCATCTAAGGGAAGGCCCAGCACTAGCAGATACTCAGAAACATAGAGCAAAGCACCATAAGCAGGAGTGGGACATATACCTCTGCCATAGTCTCATGGAAACAGCCTCCTCCAAGACACTTGTTGCCCTCCTCACCTGTTTTTTTTTCTTTACTATGCCCTCATGGAGGAAGTCTCCTTGCAAATCTACTTACATAACTAGGATATTCTGAAAGAGTCTTTAATAAAGCCTTGGGCCTCTGCCCCATGATATACTGCAATGTTGAGGAGGCACTGTGCAAGCCCTGGACTGTGCCAAAGCACAAGGTGTCATAGACCTTCTCTCTTGTCCGGGAAAATTTTTGGTGGAATTGCTCTGCATCTTGAGTTTCTGGATGTTTTACACTGTGTGGTTAAACTTTTCTAATGTAACATTTTCAAATAGTGCTTCAAGCTACAGTAAAATAAAATGGGTATTTCATCATTCCTGAGGCAACTGGAGAAGAAATGATGTGGTCTGTATACATTCAAAAACAGACTTCAGAGGATTGTTGTCTCAGGATATGAATGCTTTTTCCCAGAGAATGACTCTCACACTCTGGAAGCACCCTACTGAATTCTGGAGCCCAAAAATGGTTAACATTGCTCAGGGCATGACTGTTTTCTAGCTCATCTTCCTGTCTGCACTGGGTCTCCCACAGTGTCAGCGTCAAGAAAAATGTGGATTTAAATCGGAATTCACAGGCCATGAGTATTAGCTTTCTAGCTTCCTTTTGTCTCCAGTTGTCTTGTCCCAGGTGCAGATGTGGAAGCCGAGCATAGCAGTTGTGCAGTCTACACAGACCATCCATGAGGACACTGTCTTGAGCACCAGTGTTACCTGGGACTGGATCAGGCAGCCACTTGGGAGAAAACTTGAGTGATTGGGAAGGACAGAATACACGTCCAAGTAGTATAACAACTATGCAGCATCTATTCAAGGTCAAGTGACTATCACCACTGACACATCCCTGAACCAGATCTCCCTGCAGCTGAGCACTGTGATCTCAGAGGACATAGCTGTGTATTATTGTACAAGACACATTGAGAGGACATCAGTGTGATAAGTAGACACAGACCTCTCTGTTGGGTCCCTCAGGACGAATGGGGGCACAAAGTACTAGGAGACACTAGTGAGAGGCTTGTGGGTAGGGCAGACCTAGATCAGGGTGTTCCCAGGATCTGCACAGGGCTTAGAGTAATAGAGGAGCAACATGTAGCTCCCTATTGTGTCTTGATGAGATTTTGCTCTGCAGCTCAACAAGCAAGATCTCACAAGCTCTGTTATACTGTCTTGTAATATATGTTAATTTTTCTTAACCGAAAACAAATTAATATGTGGCCCTCCATATCCCGGAGAGGAGAATACACACAATTATCAGTCACAAGAGACCTCAATAAACATGACTCTAAAGAATGAATCACCCTGGAAATATGCATTTTGTGTTGCCATTGATTTTCGCTTCTCATTTTAGACGAGAGACTTTTGCCTTCAAGTCATTTTTCCACATGAGTTTGCTTTGGTATCCCTTTTATATTTCAATAATTGTAAAATTCACTTAACACAAAGTTGATCATTTGCAAATGTACAGTTTGGTCACATGTAGTACGTTGAACCACCATCTTCATCTAGTTCCAAAATATTTTTTTCTTCATAAAGTAATACATAGCACAAAGACACTAAGTTCCCATTTTCTCCATCCTACACACCTCTACTCTAAGTACACATTGTGCTTCTTTTTCATTATTTATTCATTTATACATAGCGAGTATATTTAACTTGGGGTTTTGGTACATGCACATATTCCGTCTTGATCATTTTTACTCCACCTGTTTTACACCTCTCCCCTCTCCTTTTGTTTCCCAGAGCCCCTTGATTCCCCTAGTCTATGTCTCTACTTTACAACTTGGGGTTTTATTTTAATATCTAAATTGTTTATATTTGGTTGTTTTACATCAAAGACCTCATGTGATATTTGATATTTAGCTTTTTTGGGAGGGGTGGTACCAGGGCTCAAACTCATAACTTTGCTCTTCCCAGGCAGGCGCTTAAGCCACTGAGCTAAATCCCCAGGGATATTTAGCTTTTTAAAACTAAATTATTTTACTTTGCATTATGATCTCAAACCTTATCTATATTCCTGAAAATGTTTCAGAATTATCCTTCTTTACGACTGAATAATATTCCATTGTTTAGATATGCTGTATTATCTTTATCCATCATTTCATGGGTAAACACTGCTTCCATGATTTATCTTTTGTGAGCTGTGCTAGTATAAATATGTATACACACGTATATTGCTATACTATGCTGACTTTAGCTTTGTCAAGATGATGTGGAGTAATGGCATAGTCAGGTGAAAGGGTACTTCTTTATTTCATTTTTTGGGAATTCTTCAAAATGACATCAAAAGTGATTTGTACTAGTTTAAATACCCAACAATGTGAAAAGCTCCTTTTATCCTCTATAAGCTCCTCAGCATTTGTTGTTCCTGGAATCATGGATAATGGCCATTTACTGCATGAAGATGGATTCTCAGTGTTGATTTGACTTGCATTTCTTTAATGGCAACGATGCTGAACTTCATTTTCATGAATTTATTAAAGTTTGTATTTTTTGAGAAGTACCTATTCATGTCAATTGCCTATTTTTAATTGTATCTTTTACTTTTGGTGGTCTAGAATTTTTAGTTCTCTATACATTCTCGATACTACTCCTCTACCTGGAGAGTGGCTGTCACAGTTTTTCCCATTCCCTTCTTGTCTTTTCACTCTGTCGGTTGTTTCCTTTTCTGTGCAAAGATTTTAAATTTAAATTAGTATTATTTGTTGATTGTTGATATTATTTCTTGTGTAAATAGGGCTCTGTTCAGGAATTTGTAGCTTATGTCTATGTCATCAAGAATTTTAATTTTTTCTCAGCAGATCAGCATTGGTATTTCTATATATAGCGGATTTTGATTCATTTTATTTTGTTTTAGTGCATTATGAAAGCTATGGATCAAAATTCACCCTTCTGCCTATGAATAACTAATTTTTCAGAAATATTGGTTAAGTGATCTTCATTCTGTCTGGCACATACTATTTGCCCTTGTGTTCGTCTGCATCCTCCATTCTATTCCATTTGGTAACATGTATTTTTGTACCAGTACCATGCTGTATCACTTCTGTAGCTTTGTACTATAACCATCAGCCTGGCATTGGGATGCCTTCTGCCTTGCACTTGTTAACCAGGACTGCTTTGGCTCTTCAGGGTCTCTTCTTGTTCACAGAAGTATTTACACAGAAGGTATTTTTTTAGAATTACTCATTTTAGTTCTGTAACAAATTCATGGTAATGTAGCAGAGGATTTGCTAAATCTAAATAGCATTTTTTAATATTAACATTTTGAAATTATTTGTTTTCCTGTGCTAGAATAGGAGAAGCCTTTGCGTTTTCTAATGTCTTCTTCAATCTTCTTTTCAGGGTAGTATAGTTTTCATTACAAAGTTTCTTCACATCTTCAGTTACATTAATTCCAAGGTATATAATATTTGTGAATAGAACTGCTGTTTTATATTTACTTGGTGAGTGTGTGTGTGTGTGTGTGTATCAGAATGCTGTTTGTTTAGTGTGTTTATTTTGTATCATGTCACTTTGTTGAATTTGCTATTAGTTCTAAGGGTCTTTTAGTGGAGTTTGTTTTTTTCAGTTTATAGGTTTGATTAATTGGTATGCTCTATTTCAAAAGTCACATTATTTGCCAGGAATGATATTTAGATTTTTCCTTTTCTACTAAAATTGCTTTCATTTCTCTTGCCTAACTGATCTTGCAAAATTTTGAATACTATATTGGACAGAAATGATGACATTGGATATCATTGCTTTATTCAGGATTTTAGAAATTATCCTTTAAAATATTCCCATTTAGTATATACAAGCAATGGAAGTGTCATAGATGACTTTTACAATTTTTAGGTAAGGTTTCTCTTCATTTCTTCTCCTCAGCACTTTTTTTTAACAATGAATAAATGCTGGAGGTTGTCAATGGTTTTTTCTGCATATACTTATACGATCATGATATTTTTGCTATTGCACCTGTTTCTGTGATATATTACACTTACTAACTTATATATGTTGAACAATCCTTGCATTCCTTGGATAAAATCAACTGGGTCATGATCTGTGTTCTTTTTTAGTGATGTGTTAAATTCTGTCTGCCAGTATCATATTGAGGAGTTTTCCATGATGATTCCCAAAGGAAATTTGTCTATAGTATTCTTTCTATGGTAAGTCCTTGTACAATTTCTTGCTTTCTGACAATATTAGTATCAAAAGAAATATTTAACAGTTTTTGTTCTCTTAAAAATGATGGAAAATTGTTCAAAGTATTGAAATTAATTCTGCCCTATAATTCTTGTAAAATTCAACAATGAATCCTCTGATATGTGTAAATCTGTAATCTACAATCGTCTATGGCCTGTTTTCTTGGGAGGAGAGTGAAGAGGAGGAAGAGGAGGAGGAGAAAAGTTTTGACAGGATATCATTTTGTGTACTTAAAAGTAGCTTTAAAAATAATAATAAAGTTCTCTAAGACAAAAAAATAGAGTTTTGTACCTTAAGGTTCATTCACTAGAGCTGAGAAATATATCCACAGGTGTCAAGATCTTCAGTCATATATTTCAAAGATCACTGAAGATTGGAGAAAGGGTTTTTCTGATGGAGTGACCATTCTCCTGCCAGGTGATGCTTTGGGCTCTCTTTGGTTGCAGACCCAGCTATGGGCAGGTGTATCTTCAAAAAAAGTTTTGAATTGATTGCAGCCAAGGGTTTTTGATATTTCAACTCCTAACCACAGTTGCAGAGGGAGGGAGCAGGTAACTGACACAGCTCTGTTTTGCAGCTTGTCTCCCTAGGAGTGCCTCAGCCTTATAAAGGGCTGGTTCTGCATGTCTTTAGCAATTTATGAACAAAAAGTTCACATACACAGAAAACTAAAATAAAACAAAAAGTTTGTCTTGATTGGTCAGCTTTTCATCACTCATTCATACATATTCTGTAAAGCCTGCTTGCTTTCAATCTCCTGTTGCATGCAGGACTATTTCCCATCCCTTAGTTTTCAGGAGGTATGTTTTTTCATGAACTATGTTTGTCTCCTATATGCAACATAGAGTTGGGTTTTTTAAATATAATCTGCCAATATGTGACACTGGTTTGGGGAGTTAGTAATTACTGAAGGATATTGATTGATTCCTGTCATTGCATTACTTTTCTGTCACTGATTTCTTTATTCTTCCTTTTAATCAATTCATCACTCTGGCCTCATGTATTCATTCCTATAAGATCTCTGGTATTCTGGGCCTCACTTACTCTATATAGGATATAACTGAGTATTTCTCATAGTGCAGGTTTGATACTCATAAATTACCTAATGTTCTGTTTGGTGGAAAGTTGCTGTTTCTCCATCATTTTAAGGTTTTGTTTCTGTTTCAGTTTTTTTTTAATTCTTATTGGTATATATTTGCACTACATAATGATTACATATCTTTTTGAGAGTTGGTACTTAGACTTAATATAATAATATTTTTTATTCTCTTTTGCTACTCTTCCCTACCCCTTCCTTCATTTCTTTATCTTCCTTCCACTTGAAAAAAAATCTATTCCTCTACTTCTTATTATCTCTGACTTCACTCAACAGTTGTATATTTGGTTTCCTTTATAAGACAAATACACCATATTTAAACTTCTGCTTCTGATGTATTTTTTTAGCATTATGGTCTCAAGATGCATACAATTTCTTAATTTTGACTGACATTTACCCTTCTTTGTGATAAGGTGACATTACATTCTGTCTAAATACCACATTTTCTTTATACATTCAATTTTTGGTGGGCATAGAGTCTGTCTCCAGTATTTAGGTATTATGAGGTGTGCTGGTACAAACATGAGTGTTGTATATTACAGTATTATCATGTCTTTCAATTGATTTGATAAGATACCTAGAAAGAAAATACCAGAGTCAAGTGGAATTTCTAGTTTTAGTATTTCGAGCTTAGTTTTTAGTTCCATAGTGGGTGAACTAGATTACATTTCCAGCAACAATGTAGGTTTCTTTTTCCCTCAAGCTCTACCAACACTTGTTAGTGCTTGATTTTTGGTGATACCTATTCTCTCTGGAGATGAATGGAATCAGTTCTGGTTTAATTTTCATTTCTCAAATGACCATCAATATTGAAAGTATTTTCATATGTTTATGTGCCATTTGTATTCCTTTTGTGAAATACATATTTATTCTGGTTTCATATTTTTATTAGGGCTTTTCTTTTAGTGGATCTAATATTTTTAGTTCTTTATGTATTTTAATAGTCCTCTGACTGAGAAATAGCTCACAAAAACTTTTCCCATCGTGTATATTCTTCACTCTGTTGACTTTTCTTTGCTGTGAAGAATCTTATAATTTGATATGACACTATTTGAATACCCTTGGTATTATTTCTTGTATAACTGCCATTCTGTTGCAAGACTTTGCTTGTACTCATATCTTTAGGAGATTTATATATTTATATATATAAATTTATATATTTAATATTCCAACAGATTATTTCTTTTATAACATTTAGAGTTTTTACCCATTTTGATTTTTAATTTAACACATGGTAAGATGTGGTAGGTTGCATTCAACCTTTTGCTTTTTGATATTCAATTTGCCCAGCCCCATTTTTAAAGATGCTGTTTTTCTTACAAAGTATAATTTTGGCCCCTTGATCAGAGCTAAATATGCCTGGTGCTGTTTCTGCCTCTTCTAGTCTGTCCCAGTGGTCCATGTGCCTATTTATTTTGTAATCGCTGTGCCTGTATTATGCTGATTTTTAAAAAAATCACTGTGGCTATTCAATCTAACATCAAATCTAACATCAAATGTAACATCAAACCTTGAATTGTAATGCTTCTTCCTTTGTCCTTGTTGATTGAGTATTTTTGGTACTCAATCTGAGTCAGTGCAGAAAAATGAGAGAGAAGACAAAGATTAGAAAAACCTTTAATGCAGGCACAGAAGACATGTGTAAGAAATATAAGTGTTTTCAGTAATAACAAAGTGAAGATTATTTTATCAAACCTGGCTTGGGGGAGGAGTTTAGGAGGCATGCAAAATGACATATTAACAGCTGATTTGAAGGGACACCTGCCTCTGTGAAACAAAATGCAGAAATATTTACTGGGGACCAGGGGTGGAGGCTTGGGTAATTTTGGAGAGTTGGGATTGGAGAGGCCTTGGTGCACATGCTAAAAGGGAGCAGGAGGTTTATCTTTGGAATGAGAAAGAGAATATAGAAGTTATGCTCGGAGAGATAAGTTGCTTCTATGTGTCCAGTACAATGGTGGGCAGATGTCACATGGCAGATAGCTAAGCCCCAGGCTGGCAGAGTCTATCACTTGTTACTCAGGATTGCTTTCACTATTCTAAGTCTCTTCTGTCTCCT
>PVJX010014616.1:11906-26616 GCA_004027295.1 Dolichotis patagonum | reverse complement strand
ATTCAGGAACAGGGGATGTCTTCCCAGTTACTGATGTCTTCCCTGAGCATCTTTTTGAGAGTACTGTACCTATCATTATAGAGGTATTTCACTTCCTTGGTTGGATGAATTCATATATATTTAATTTGTCTTGATGATATTGTCAGTAATATTGTCTCTCTAATTTCACTCTATGTGAGTTTACTGCTGGAGTAGAGAAATGCTCTTGATTTTTATGTGTTAATTTTCTTCTTATTACGTTACTCACATTGGTTAATAATTTCAAGTCTTACAGTAGAATTTTTGGAGGATCTTCTATGCACATGGTTTTGTCATTTGAAATGAATGATAATTTCCCATACATATACCTTTTTCTCTTGCTTTGTTGCTCTAACAATTGATGTACTCTCTTAGTTATTTTCTCATTGTTAGGACAAAATATGGGACACATGTAAGTTGAAGTAGGAAATGTTTATTTTAATAGTCCATGGCATAGAAGAGGGAAGGCAGCAGCAGCAAGCTTAAATTCCTATTTTCTCTATATACCATTGATACTACAAACCTATTGACTTCTGCCACCTAAACCAAGTTTAGGGCTTTCTCTTTCAGTAAATCCATAAGCCACAAACAGACCTATTGTATTTCCACTAGGGGAGTAACCAGAGATCAAACATCCTGAATTCCAGTATCACATTTTATAGAGCTACCCACCTGTGACAAGCCCCACTGATGAGCCCAAGAAGCTTTGGGAAGGCATCTAGAAACAAGAGACAAAACTTTCAACGTAGAAATGGAGTGAGAGTAGATATTCTTGTCTTTTTTTGTCTTATTAGAGGTAAATCTTTCAGTTTTCCAACATTTAATATGATATATGCAGGAGGTTTCTCAAAACTTGATTTTACCAGATTGAGATAAGGTTCTTCTATTTTTGTTACAATTTTTATCATGAAAAGATGTATGATTTTGTCAAAGGACTTTTCTGAGGCTATTGAGATAATCATTTGATTTTCATCCTTGCTTATCTTTCTGTGATATATTGCATTGATTGATCTGCATGTGCCGAACCTTCCTTGCATCCATGAGATAAAGCCGACTTGGGATCTTTTTGATGATTTGTGGCATTTTCTGTGCCAGGATCTTTTCGATGAATTTTGCATCTGAATTAAAGAGGTTGACAAATAGATCTCTTATTTAGTTGAATTCTTCTATGATTTTGGAACTAGCATAGTTCTAGCTGCCAGGAATGGCTCTGGGAATACTTCCTTCCTCTCAATTTTATTAGAGTTTGAGGAGTGCTGGCATTAGGTATTCCCTACAGTTCTTTTAGAATTAAACAGTGAATCCATTGGGATTTTGGATTTTCCTATTTGATGTGGTTGTTTGTTTCTTTATTATGGCTTACATTTCCTGAGATTTTTTCAGATTTTTCTGTGTTTTCATATTTTCTTGTTTTCATTTTTGTAGTAACACAATCCAGGAATCTATACATTTCTTCTCTATTACTAAATATATTGACATGCAGATTTTTGAACTGGTTGTGATAACATTCTTTCTTTTGCAGTGTCCATGAATTTAAACATTTTTCATTACCAATTGCCTTCAATTGCACGGTCTTGCCAAAAAAGGCAAGAAAAGACACAAATTAATGATCCCCAATACAAAGAAGGGACATCAGTCAATGCAATTAGAAATGAAAAAAATGACGTTGAAAGACAATAGTGAAATCCAGAAGTGTATGCAACAATACATGGAGAAACTGAAATGAAAAACATATTCTCAAAGTCATTCTGGGAAGCTATCTTTATTCTGATTCAGAAATTAGAAATGGGTCCACACAAAAATAACAGCAAAAAGAAATATGTGCTAATCTCTCTAATGAACATAGATTTAGAAAATCCTCAATAAGTAGTCAAACAAATCATCAAAAGGATTTTACACAATGACCAAGTATGTTTCATCTCAGAATAGCTTTATTTATTTTCACAAGCTAGAATTCAAGCTAAAATTAATAAGAAGAGATAAAGATGGCTGCAATGATCAGACAAGAGAAAAAAATAAAAGGAATAAAGATAGGAAGGGAAGAAGTTAAATTATCACTATTTAAAGATGACATGATACTCTATATAGAACAACCAAAAAACTCCATTAAAAGACTATTAGAGGTAATAAACAAATTCAGCAGTGTAGCTGGATACAAAGTCAACACTCAATAATCAATAGCATTCCTGTAGATAAACAAGAAATTCACCGAGAGAGAAAGTATGGAAATATCGCCCTTCACAATAACATCTGAAAAAATGAAATACTTAGGAATCAACCTAACTATGAATGTGAAAGATTACATTCTGGAAATTACGTTAGGCTAAAAAACGAGATTGAAGAGGATATTAGAAAATGGGAGAATATTCCTTGCTCTTGGTTGGCAAGAATCAACACTGTGAAAATGGCTATACTCTCAAAACTATTATACAGATTTAATGCAATCCCAATTAAATACCATTAACATACCTCACAGATCTAGAGAAAACACTCCTAAAATTCATTTGGAACCAGAAGAAACCGAGAATGGTAAAGCCAATTCTGGACAATAAAGTCAATTCAGGAGGCATCTCAATTCCTGACTTGAAACTGTACTTCAAAGACACAGTGATAAAATCAGCATGGTACTGGCAAAGAAATAGACCTGAGGGTCAATGGAACAGATGAGAATATGCAAGTATAAGTACAAAGACACTCAGCCACCTGATATTTGACAAAGGGGCTAAACATGTTCACTGGAAGAAGGATAGCCTCTTTAATAAATGGTGTTGGAAAAATTGGCTCTCCACATGCAAGACACTGAAACTAGATCCATGCCTATCACCATGCACAAAACTAAAGTCTAAGTGGATCAAAGACCTAAACATTAAAAAAGAAACAATAAATCTACTGGAAGATAAGTTGGGTAGAAATCTTGGAGATATTGGGGTAGGCAGAGAAATTATGAACAAAATGCAAACTACATGAGAAACACTTTAGAGAATCAAAAACTGGAATCTCTTATTATTGAGAAGGTTCTGCACTTCAGAAGAAATCATCAACAGAGTGAAAAGACAACCCACAAAATGGGGAATAATTTTAGCCAGCAACACCCCAGACAAACAACTTATATCAAGAACATATAAAGAATTGAAAAACATCAACCCCCCAAATTCAAAGACCCTCTCCAAAAATGGGCATTTGAGATGAACACATAGTTCTCAGATGAAGATATACAAGTGACAAATAAATACAAGAAGAAATGTTCACCATCACTGGCCCTTCGAGAAAGGCAAATTAAAACAACATTGAGATATCATCTCACACTTGAAAGAATAGCAGCAATCAAGAAATCTACTGATAACAAATGTTGGTGAGGCTGTGGGGGAAAAGGAACACTGCTCCACTGTTGGTGGGAATGCAAACTGGTGCAACCACTATTAAAATCAATATGGAGAAGTCTCAGCAGACTTGGATTGGTAGCTCCATTCAACCCAGCTATTACCCTCCTGGGTATTTTCCCAGAAAAACAGAAAAGTTCATATCACAGTGATATATGTGCACCTATGTTTATAGCAGCATGATTTGTAATAGCAAAATCTTGGAAACAACCAAGATGCCCATCAACTGTTGAGTGGATGAAAAAGATGTGGCATTTTTACACAATGGAATATTATTCAGCTCTAAAAATGATGACCTCGAGGCCTTCAGAAGGAAATAGAGACAACTTGAGACTATCCTCATCAGTGCAATAAATAAGAATCATATTTATAAATATCACATTGTGTCTCTAGTGTAAAAATTAAGAACTGTAGGAGTAATAAAACCCAAAATGTGCAATTACTACTGTAAAAAAGAGATGAAAAGAAAATGCTCTAAAGTATATAACTGCATGTATCTTTAAGTGTGTAAGATAGATGACCATGTTATTGTTTTTATGAGATTGTCAAGCAAAACTTTTAACAGTCTCACTGTTTGAATGTCTACTTGGTGTGCTTCAATTTTGTAACTTGAACAACTATTTCCAATGATGACAGTGTGTAACTTATTAAGTAGTGATTTCTTAGTGTTTTTGTTTTGTTGTTCTTTTATTTTTTCCCTTTGGAAATCTGTATTGTTGCTACCATTTTTCTGTTTTGTTTGGTGGGTTTTTTCTCTCTTTAAATAAAATTTTAAAAAAAGAAAAGAAAAGAAACTATGGTTTTACACCAATAAAAATAGGGATGAAATATCTTCATTATGGTAAAAAATCACCTAGTAGATATAATAATTGTAAATATATATACATCAAGCATTTGATGTGTGTGATTTTATGAAACAAGTACTATATGAAGGGTTAAATGGAACACAAAATAATCCCAATGGGTAACTTCAATATTCACTTTCATAAACAAATCAACCAGAAAAAATCAACTAAGAGATATTACTTATAAACTACAGTATAGACCAAATGGAATTAATAGATGTTTATAGAGTTTTAATACAGCAAAAATTTACATGTTGTTTTCAGTAGCATGCGGAACTTTCTCGGAAATAGACCATATTTTAAGCTATGGGGGATGTTTGAATAAATACCCAAAACAATCTCAGCCTGTCTTGCATGATCACACCCCATCTTCTTACAATTAAATTAAAATATAAATCAATAAGAAAGAAACTACAGACAGTGAACAAACACAGAGATTGAATAATATATCGACAAATCATCAATGGGTCACTGAATGTACCAAACAATAAATTAAATCCCTAGAATAAAATGGGAATGACAGAAGAACATATCAAAATCTCTGAGACACAATAAAAGCAGTCTTAAGAAGGAAATATGTAGCTGTGAGTGTCTACATCACAAAAACCGTAAGCTAAATAAATGAATGAATGGTGCATCTCAATGTCCTAATGAAATGGAACAACCCTAATGCAAGCACTGTAGAAGAAATTAATGGTAAAGTTCAGAACAGAAACTGAATAGAATAGAGATTTAAATAAGAATACAAAGGATCAATCGATCAAAATTATGTTCTTTGAAACATAAATCTTATTAATAAAGCTTTAGTGAAAAGTTAAAATGAATGCATACTACCAAACTAATAAATTAAGAACTGAAAAAGGTAAAATCACAACAGATATTGCTGAAATTCAGAGAATTACTTTAAATTACTTTGAGGACATATTCCAATAAATTGGAAAATCTATAAGAAATGCGTAATTTCTGAGAAACATATAATACATGAATATTGAAGAAAGAAGACAAAATTTTAAAAAGATTCATAACACAAAACAAGACTGACGTAATAATGAAAAACTCACAATGAAGAAAGGCTGAAGATTTGGTGTATTTAATGTTGAGTTATATCAGATTTGAAGAAAAACTAACATTAAGCTTTTCAAACATTCTCAAAAACCAAAATTCAAAGTCTAATTCCAAACTATATCTATGAAGTAACTAACCTGTGTCTATGAAGTGTTATCCTTATAGTAAAAGTGAACAAATTATAAACAAAAAACCTATAGATCAATAATTAGGATGAATATGGATGTAAATATTATCAATAATATTCTTGAAAATAAAATTTACCACCTTAAAAATCATACAACATGGTCAAGCATGTGCCACCAATAGATGTAATGATGTATCACCCATGTAAATCAATGAACGTAATATTCCACATGAATAAAACCTCAACCAAAAACATGATTATCTCTCATTATATGTAGAAAATGACTTTGAAAATATTTAATATTCCTTTATCAAGAAAATATGTTACAAGAATCTTTCAGCAAAATGATAAAAGTTCTATATCAAAAATGCTAATGCTATCATATTGCAATGGGCAAAAGTGAAAGCAGGGTCTCAAAAATTATGGATGAGACAATTTTGTTTGCTCTTGTCATTCCTGTTCATTACACTATTTCAAATTTAAACCCATGTAGTTGAAAAAGAAAAAAAAATAAAAATTATAGAGATAGGAGAGGAAGAATTCAAGTTCTATTTCATGAATATATGATTACATATAAAAGGATCTAAAAATTCCACTAGGACTCAGTTAAGTGTAATAAATGTAGTGAAGTGGTAAGACACACAATGACTATTAAAAAATCAGTAATGGTCATGTTTAACACAATGAATCACCAAGAGAGAAATGAAAACAATTCCATGTACAATAGATTCAAAAAATAACTCGGATTCAACCTATCAAACAAGGTGTAAGACTTTTGTAATGAAAAGTACAGAGCACTGAAAAAATATAGTGGAAGACATTAGATAATGGAAAAGACTTTCTTGTTCATATACTACCAGAAATAAGTCAAAATGGCCACATTCTCAAAACTAATCTAAATATTCCTTGTACTGCCTGTTACAATACTGACCACCAAACTTACCATTACTCACCAAATTAGAAAATCCAATCCTAGAATTCATAGAGAAGCAAAAAAGATGCAGAATATTCCATGCAAACCTAAGGAAAAGAAGCAACATTCAAAGCAACACAATGCCAAACTTTAAAGTATACAATAAAGCCAAGTCACATAAACAATACTTTCACCAAAACAGAAATGTAGCCAAAAAGATAAGACAAAACACATTAAACTAACTTATTCACCTAAATCCATTTGATTTCTGAAAAAGAAGGCAAAAATAAGTGTTAAACAAAAGATACACTTTTCTTTTTTTAAAATTTTATTTAAAGAGAAAAAACAAAACAAAACAGAATAAAGGGTAGCAACCATACAGAATTCTAAGGAAAAAAGGAAAAGAACAACAACAAAAAAACCTAAGAGATTATTACTTGACAAATTACATACTGACTTCTTGGAAATAGTTGTCCAAATTACAAAGTTAAAACATGTAAAGTAGACATTCAAACAGTGAGACTCCATGCTCCATGATCTGGCAAAGACAGCAATATGGTCCTCCATCTTACCCACTCAAATATACATGCAATTATATCAAAAGGGTAAAATTAAACACAACAAAACAGAACAAATCGGCTCACAAGGAAGCAATCTAAGAGACATAAATTTCAAAGCTAACCAATTGGAAATATTCACTCTCTATCATATTAAATCTTGCTTTCTTCCAAATAATTGTCCATATTGTCACATACAGGAAATTCACATGAAACAACATAGTATGGAGTTGATCTAATAAGGAAAAGGAAGGCATTTCAGGTCTTCGAGTTAATAGGGAAGCCAAGAATGGCTGTCATAGTGTCTCTCATTATCCTAAAAACTGCTATGCATACCTTCATGTGTATTGAACTTAAACACAACAAAACAAGCTAAAATCACTTTGAACAAAGAATGATAGTTTTACTGGATTTCACATCAGGACGTTATGGAATCAGCACTGGTACTGTAGTGTCTGATTTTCTTCAAAATAATTGTTCATTTCAACATATGTTATATAGTTGGTTCTCTAAACTTTTTATAAGCTCTACATGTATGAGCGTGAGTCTCTACATGTATCTCTATCCTTTCTGTATAAGAGGAAAAAACAAAACAAAGCAAGACAAAACAAAACAATTCCTAGAAAAGCATGAAACAAAAAGTCATATAAAACCACAATACAAGGTGATCTACAATGATTACCATGGTATCTCAGCAGAGTATAACAACATTAATAAAAATGAAGCATTGGAGACATTATAAGACTTCAAAAGCAAGTAATAATCAAACAAGACTGGCTGTTTTAGTGAATCTTGTCATCTTCAGTGTAGTTGCCTATACACTTAGACTTGATGCTATCAATCATAACAGATTTAAATAAAATAAGTCAATACAAAACAGCAATCTAACAAACCAGATTCCAATAAGATCAGTCATAATAAGACAGTATAAGTTATACAGGGCTTCAGATTATGTTGATAGAAAATTAAGGATGATCACCATAATATGTCCTCTTATTTTGGGGATGGCTGACCTTTTCCTTAAGTCTAGTGTAAGTAGATAAACTGGAGCAGCATGTAATGCATCCAAGCAGAGTGATGAGAATAATGTAGATTTTAAACCTTGTTACTCCATCAACAATATCCTCTGCCTTCCTTTTTTAGACAATTCCTCCCCTTTCATTTACATAGGGTGCACTGCTTGTTTTGGGTCCCACTGCCTCCCTATATAGAGCCTCTCAATTGACACTATCTCCTGATCTACTCTGCTGTGTTTCTCTCTGTTAGTTTTTCTAGGCCATCTATATTAGAGATTATAGCCAATCTTTTCAGCCTTATTTCTGCCATTCTGTTTTTCTGCCATTGGTTGTCTATTTTTCTCTCCCACTCCACTGTCTGCTCTGTTCACTGAGGCTTCTCTGCCACTGTTCTTGAAATGCTCATATTCTTTTTCTCTCTCTCTAAAATATCCTTCAGTATTTTTTGTAGGGTTGGATTGGTGGTCACAAATTCTCCCAGTTCCTCTTTGTCATGGAAGCATTTTGCTTCTCCATTAATTTCTAGAGAGAGTTTTGCAGGATACATCAATCTGGGCTGGAGATTGTTCTCCTTCAGGGCTTGAATTACTTCACTCCACGCTCTTCTTGACCTGATGGTCTGTGTCGAGAAGTTTGCCATGATTTTGATGGGTTTTCCTTTATAGGTGATCTGTTTCTTTTCTCTGATGGCTTTTAATATTCTGTTATTAAATTGAATTTCTGGGGTCTTTGTTATTATGTGTCTAGTTGTACCTCTGTTTGGGTTGTAAGTGGCTGGAGTTATGTATGCTTCATACATCTGCAAATCATTTCCTTTTTCTATGTTTGGGAAGTTTTCCTTAATAATTTCTGTGAATAGCCTTTGCAATTTCTCTGTTTTTACTCCTGCTTCTTCATTCACATGCTTTACTCCTAATTTATAGATCCTCTTGTCATCCTCTAGCCTTTCAATTGTTACTGACTGCTCCCTTGTTATTTTTAAGAGATCTTCCCTTTTATGATCACACATTTCAAGCCTGTGTTCAATTTTTGATAGTCTGTCTTTGGTTTCTTTCAAGCCATTTTGCCAACTTTCTATGGAGTTTTTAGTTTCCTGGTAATCTCTTTGAATCTGCTTCATGAATTCTAGGTTTGCTTTATATTCTTCATTGAATGTTTCTCTCCTTTTGTGTTTTTCCATTCTTCCGTCTGTGTCTTCTTGAATGGTGCCCAGCCTGTCTTTTATTAATCTACTTATCTCTTGTTTAGTTTGAATTAATATTTCAGTTTTGATCTCATTTACGAGGTCCTGAAGATATCTCTTTATGTCCATTGACACTGTTTGAAGTTGCATGTTTGCTTCCCACAATCTCTTTTGTATTTACCTCTCCTGGATCAATACTGCTAGGGTTGGGTGATGGGGTTTTTTTCTTGTTTTTCTCATCATGTTTTTTGTTCCTTCCATACAAGTGTATAGTGCAATTCCCAGCCCCTTTTCTTGTTGGTTAAGGTTCCTCTAGAGCATACAGGTTAGGGGCTTCTGCCCTCTGCACTCTGCTATCAGAGATTAAAGTTCAAGCAAGGGCATGTGCGCTGGCTCCTTCCCTCCAGGACAGTCAAACTGTGCGGCCCTTCACTGAGTCATTGTGCACCATGCTCAGGAAATTAATTTGTAGTCACCCATTTGGTCCCAGCCAGGGGCATAGCCCAGTCCAAGCAGATTCCACCAATCTGGTCGGTGAGGGGAGTAATCAACTGAAATCACTTCCTTATGGAGTTAGGGCTCTCCTGCCCAAATCCAACATGGCATCCATTTGGTTGCCCCTTTCCTGTGGAAGGGTCTTATTCCCATCACTCACCACATGTTGATGCTAGTCCCTGAGAACTGCTGGGTTGCCCGACCTCTGACCTCACCTCGAATGCAGAGTGAATTCACAGTGCTTCTGGGCAGGTCATGTGCAGGGCCTGTTCTGGGCGAGCCTCATACAGGGATGTTCAGCTCCATGCTCAGAGACGTTCAAGCCAGTCTCATCGGTGTGGTTCCGTCAGAGAGGTCAGACTCGGGCAGGAATTCAGGGGGTTCAGCAAGAGCATTAGCTTCTCTAATGGTAGCCCCGGGACCTCATATTTGAGCAGTTTTTTGCACTTTAGTTTCTTCCTGGGTTGAGAGACTTCATCTCCTTCTGTTTGCATCTCCCTGGGTGTTCTATTCTGGCATTTGAGCTGTCTCTCTCAGAGAGGATCCCTATCCTGCTACCTACCAGTCCGCTGTCTTTGGAAACTCATCTCATATTCCCATTATTTTAATTAGGGAACCTCAAATTAAGTAACAACATGAAACCACATAGTGCTTTTCCCAAACAACTCAGCCCTCACATGTGGTTACCAGCCCTGTAACCTGCTGAGTAGAAAATACTCTCATTCTTTGCTGGTAGGAGCTCAAGTTGGCAAAGGTATGTAGGAGACACGGTGACAGCTTTTGCAAAGCCGGTCCTCACTATGAAGCACAACCCAGGCAAGAACATGCTGCAGGTGCTTATCCAATGGACTTTAAAAAGAACAGAATGAAAGATGGAAGATGTAGATAGATGAGTACTTAGGGACAGTTCCATATGGACAAGGAGCTCTGCTGCGCTTTTGTACATTAGGGCAAATGTAGGTAACAGGACCACACTGGATTTCACAGGTTAGCAGAAGAGGTTTTTAAATGATTTTAATACAAAATTATAAGTATTTCCCCTAATTTAAACTCAGCACCAGGTTCTCATGTATTGAAACATCACAATAACCTTAACTGGAAGGGTTCATTAACAATATAGGAGTCCAAGCAGCCAAATTGACAAATCTGGAATTTTATTAGCTGAGCTCAGCAACCTCATTCAGACCCAGTTGTAGAGACAAATGCAAGGTGATGACCTGGAAAGGTACAGAGCTTTTAAAACAGAAAACCACAAAAAGACATCCTGTTGAAAAAAATTTAGCTAGAATCTTACATTAATTTTTTATTGACAACTGCATCCTGATTCTCGGTTGAGCAGGGTAAGTTTTCTCTTGTGAGTGCATCTCATTCTGCTTTTCTCATAGGACTTGTACCTTGAGTAATTTTTCACTGGTCTGGGTCGATACAGGACACAAGATGGTGTTAGCTATGCCAAGATACCTCAAAGGTACACACAAACTCTGTGATGCTACTGTGGTACTAAGAAATTAAAATAGAAAAAAAAACAAAACATAAATTGAATTAAAAAAAATTGGCAGGAAATTATTTATTTTTTCTTGCTTTATAACTGCTCCCTACTTCAAAAATAGATGTTATTAAGTGAATGGATAAGGAAATGTGGCACAAGCACAGGGTAGAGTAATCCCTACAAAGATTTTTTGTTTGTTTTTAAAATAGGTCCATTGTACACTCTGAAATAGTTACTCAGGTTCTTGCACTCAAGATCCTGGTTTTCCTAAATTGGATACAGTTCATTTGCTCGTCTATCCACCTTCTTTTCTTGACATTGTGCTTCCACTTGAAGAAGTGAAATCACTCTTACTGTCTGAATATAATTACAAACAGATTATTCCAGATCCCTTTGCTCCTTGAATGTTTTTTCTCTATTCAAATGATTTCCCTCCTCTTCTGTTACACCCCAGAGTTAGTGTGAAGACCTCTGTCACAAGTCCTGACAGTGGCAGTGTGTCCATATTTTGGAGCACATCACAAAAATTCAGATGACAAAATCGATGTGTTGTGAAGACTTCCCTAGGTTCCATTGTCAAGGCAGTGGGCCTCTTCTTTGGAGATGCACTTATGAGGAGGAGACATCATTTCTAGTTCACACACTGATCAATTTGAATGAAATCTGTTATGACTGAATGCTCCTCTCTGTGCTGTCTGCAAGAAACTATCTGTGCTGCATGGAGATCAAGGCTGCCCTTCTACCTGTGGACCTCACCTTTCAAGCCTCAATAACACCAGTGACCCTATAGTCTAAATACATCAGCTGCACCCTCTGCCTGGCTGTCACTGGCTGTGACCTGCTCTAAGATTTGATGCATAATCTTCTCACATATGAAATATCTGTGAGCAGGATTCTGTTAAAATGTTAGTGTGCACAAGGTCATATTCTTGTATCAGTCCTCACCGTACTCACTTGTGTAGATAGAAAGCCTGGAGAAGGTATCAATATGAATTATGACTAACATGGATGAAACAGTTCCATGCAGATGGGCCAAGGCAGAGACCAAGCAGCAGCAGGAACATCACCTTCCTAAAGGGCTTCTCCATAAATTAGCATTAAAGCCACAGAATGCTGGGATGATAAAAGGCAAACAGAAACTCTCAGTATTTTCTTTACATGATCATCATATACAGCACCACACTGTGAAAAGCCACAAAAACAGAGAACAGATCTGCCAGGGCTGTGCCAGCAGTGCCATGTTCAGCAGCTCTTGCCACCCAATGCCAGGTGTGAGGTATCCTGTATTGTCTTGGCTCAGGCTCTTATGCAGCCCCCGAGTCACACATGCAAGTCACTCTGGGTGCTGGCAGAAGAAATCTTTGTCATCAGTCCATCCTACAGGCAACATGGAGATGCTGTGGACCCTTCTCTGTCTAATGGCTGCTCCCTTGGGTGAGAGTTCTGATGTGTCTAGTTGTTTGTGTGGTATAGGATATGGGAATGGAAAGATCATCATGCCTCCTCTTGTCCTCACATGTGCTGTCTGAAATGACACTTCAAGAATCAGGACACAGCCTGTTGAAGCCTGAGGAAACACTGTCCTTCACCTGTACTCTCACCAAGATCTGTGTCCCTCGTAGTTACTATTGGAGTTGGATCTACCAGTGTCCTGGGAAAGCCCTACAGTGGATGGTTTACTGGACTGGAAGCACAAATCACAATGCAGCCTGCCGGGGCCACATCTCCATGACCGGTGACACATCCAACAACTTCTCCCTGAAGCTGAACTCTGTGACTTCAGAGGACAGGGCCCTGTATTATGTTTAAGACACAGTATGGTGAAACCAGTGAGAGCCCAGGCATAAACGTCCCTGAAGTTTCATGTGCGACCACCAGGGGGAACCCATGTCCACTGAGCTCAGAGCTCAACACCTGTGGCAAATACAAGCCCATAGATCCCTAGGTAGATCCCTCTACACATCAGAGACAAGGGTGACCCTCACTACTCTTCAAGCCATTCCTGGCTATGTCACCCACTCACTCAAATCTGTCACTTAGCTATTTGAAGAAATCACTCCTCACCCTTTTTTACTCTTGATTCTTAAGGAGCCCACTTTCTCTTGGCTGAAAATGAATTTCCCTGCACGTGGCCTGCTTTACTCCAGACTCCTCCACAGAACACTTCACGCTGCACATTCACTTGGAAATTCAATCAGTGCTGCACACAGTACCCATGAGCATAACTTTACCAGCTTCCAGGTGTTTCTCAACTGGCCCAAGTTGCTTCTTCTTCTCATCCCCCTCCTTCAGGCACAACCAAGCACTCTGCACAATAAGAACATTTTTTAAATTCATTACCAGCCAATTGCATGCACATAAAACTCCTGCTGTTTGTTTTAAATATTTGCTATTGTTTATATTTTTAAACATAGAATAATGGTCACATTGCATTCAATATGGTGTATTCTCTTCCTATCCCCTTTGAAAATAATACTGTTTGTTCTATCCTAGATTTTGAGTGCAGTGCTATTCCTTTCCTGAAAGTTTACTTACATCAGTGCCTAAAGCTACTCTCTATTGTTTGACTTTTGAAACTTCAGAAAGTTCTTCTTCATTAAAATTAATTCTTCAGCTGTTCATTAATTTTTAATGTTTTACTGTTGATCTATTTTATTATATTAGAAGATTCAGAAACCCTTTGTAGGAAGCCTGTACAGATTTACCCTGTGTCTTTTGGTGTTCAGAATTAGTAAAATGTTCTTTCCTTTCTTTTGGTGTAGCTAATATTATCAAGATGTCATTAGAGGTGTAGTGGTCCCAAACACAGGTATGACATGGACGGTGTCTTGTTACTTGCCCCTAGGGTCCTCATCTGCTCATGACATGCCTCACTTGCAATGTTGGCACTGATACCCCTTTGTGGGCAGAGGGGCTCAGGGTTTGGTTTTCTATCATGTCCTAGCCTTCACTTCCTGTGCACTCTACTTCCTTGGTTTTATGTCTGAAAAATCTTAAATCTCTCTACAGTGTTAAGCACATAATGTGGATTTGAACTGGTTCAGTGTCAGCATTCCACTCTGAAGATGCACTTCAAAACAGCACGTTAGGCACAATAAACACAATTTAACATGTCCATTAAGAACTAAATATTCTTGCTACAGAGGTCCTCTCTGAGGTGGAAACCTCATTCCAATCCTATATGCACAGTGCTTTTCCTAGTCTATGTGAGCAACACACCTTCAAAATGTTTTCTTTTCCAGAGAAATTCCATTTAAATTCAAATATTCTTAATATTTGTGTCTCTGTCTGGCTCACTGCAGCATCATTTGCTGGTGGAAATATGTGGAGCAATTCAGCCAGTGCTTTAGTCTCCATCTTCAGCTAAGCAGGATACTTCCTAGTAAGATCCATTTTGCTGGAAAAGAATTAAATGTAACATTCAGAAGGGGGGAAATGGCAGGGAAGAGAAAATGCATAAGTGCAGTACTAGTGACATAAAGTCCTCAAGAGTATGAAGACAAATTCCTGATGTGCCTAAAACAGCTATATGATAATCATAGTGACATGGAGAAATAATTTGAAATAATTATAATTAATTATTCACAAAATTTATAACATTGGAGAAAATATTACCTGAAGG
>PVJX010014616.1:0-11806 GCA_004027295.1 Dolichotis patagonum | reverse complement strand
ATATTTTGTCCTAACCATTTCAGAGCTGCCCTAAGAAGTATTTGTAAAATCTCTTTCCTGTGACACAGCTGTTCAAGTCATTAACATCTTGGCTAATTTCAAAACTCATTAATGAACAAGTAGTTGTAATTTTGAGGAAATGACAGTTGGTAATAATTTTGCATTCCATAATTTTATTGTCCACACTGATGCAGTAAGAGAATGGGTCACCACCTTCACAATTTTTATGGAAAATGTCCTCTAACTCATGGCACTTGATAGATATCTGAGTCCATTTTTTGTAGGTGCAACAGGATGGGCGGAGCAGAGTGTGTAGTTTCTGAAAGATTGAGGTTCATTGTCATCGATTATACAGTCACTCAAGAGCTTGGCACAAGCCTCTGGTGGTTTAAGGAGATTTCATTCTGTGTCTACACAAAGTGGTGCCATCCTATCTGAGAAACAAAGTGATCAACAAAATAGTCCCTCTTAGAGTGAAGCCCCTCACCAACAACCTGCTAATCCACTGTGCCATGAGAGGGTGAATCAAGCCATGACTGGATTCTCCAGATGTCATCATCTGCCCATATTTACATTTCTAAATAGTAATATTTCTCACATACTCTATATTAATTTTTAATTCCTTTGAGCATTCTCTGCTTTCAAATACCTCTACTTTGATTAGTGTAGCCATTGAACTTTATGAATCTTTGTGTAACTAGTGTATGTTACAGTATGGCTATTGAATAACGTTCTAATTATATAGCGGCAAATGTGTTCCATTAATATTCACTTTAGGTTCATAGCAGGTAAATATTTTGTTTCTCTTAGTGCTCAAATGATAAATATTGATCACTTTTTAATAGATAAGTGTATTACTTTATTTATCCTTAGGGTTGATATTCATTTTGTATTTAGTGACATAATGGATACTAATTTAATCATGGTACCAAAGGAATATAACTATTGTTATGAGTTAACACTCTTTGACATACAAATGTCTATGTGAACTTGGTGTCATTAATAATACTGTGGCTCACTCCAGGAGAACAGTGTATGAGACCAGCATGCTACAACCTCACATATCAATTAAATGGAGGAAGCTGAATCCTGACAGGCAAAGGCTGCTGGTTAACCACATCCAGGGATCATCACTGAAAAACAGAAATGATCCAAAGACATCTCTACAATAAATAGTCCACAGCAGTAAACTAACTAATCTAAATACAAAACAAAAAAACACATAAACAATCACAAGAAGGCAATCCAACAGAATTCTTCCCAGAATTCCCAACTCTCCCAAAACTCATCCATGTGGCACTGTTGGGGAAGAACCAAAAGCCTCAAAGTGAATCAGTCAGTGTGGTTTTAGGGCAGATGACAAAATCATTCAATCTAAAAATTGGCACAGGCTCAGAAGGCATAAATAATAAGACACCAGGCCGGTTAAACAAGATCATTAACAATTCTGAAAAAGGAACTAAAAAAGAATATAGAAGAGCTAAGCAAATTATGTGGAACACACATGATAAATATAGAATGATGGAGATGCTTGAGAGGAAATTGATGAGCATTTAGAATGACTCATATATGATAGAGGTAGACCAGTATAGTCCCAGACAGGTGGGCAATACTCCCGTTTGCATTTCCACCAGTAATGCATCTGCATTGTGTTCTCTGGACATTGCAATTGAGGCCACAGTCTGATGGTCTAACAGTGTAAGACAGGAGTATAAAATAGTAAGTGCACACTTAGCATAGCAAACTTACAGACATGATAGCAAGTGAAAAAATCACATAGTGGCCTCTGCCTATCCTCCTGCTGCTTGTCATGTAAGCACCCTGCTAAATACAGTCAGCCTTGACTGCCCAGCTGCTTTTCTTCTTTAATGCTAATAAGTCTGACTATTTCTAGCTTGTGATTCCCTTAGTTAAAACATTATGTATCTTTTTTTTATTTAAAGAAGGTAAAATTAAACAAAACAAAACAAAACACAAGAAAGTAATGTAAGAGACATAAATTTCAAAGCAAGACAGAGATCTTCACTATCTATCATATTGTCTCTTGTTTTCTTCCAAATAGTTGTCCATATCTTCACATACAGAGAATGCACATGAAACAACATAGTATGAAACTGATCTGAACAGGATGAGGGAGGTGTTGTAGGTTTTCAAGATCAGACAATAGAGAAGCCAACAATGGCTGTCATTGTGTCCCTCATTCTCTTCAAAATAGCTGTCCATACCTTCATGTATGTTGAAGTTAAACAAAACAGGCTAAAATCATTCTGAATAAAGAATGATAGTATTGCTGGATTTCACATCATGATGCTACAGAATCAGCACTGGGCACTGTTGTGTCTCTTTTCTTCAAAGTAGCTGTTCATTTCATCATGTGTTTTATAATTGGTTCTCATAAACAGTTTATAAGTTCTACACATGCATGAGTCTCTACATGTATATCTATACTTTCTGTATTGGAGGGAAAAACAAAACAAAGCAAGACCAAACAAAACAAATTCCTAGAAAAACATGAAAAAGTCATATAAAACCACAATACAAGGTGATCTACAATGGTTACTATGATGTCTCAGCAGTATATTATAATATTAATAAAAACAAAACACTGGAGACATTATAAGACTTCAAAAGCATGTCATAGTCAAATCAGAGTGAGCATCTTAGTGAATCTTGTCATCTTCAGTGTAGTTGTCTATACTCTTAAACTTGATACTATCACTCATAACACATTCAAATAAAATCAGTCAATACAAAACAGCAGTCTAACAAACCAGATTCAAATAAGTTCAGTCATAATAAGACAGCATAAGTTATATAGGGCTTCACATTGAGTTAACAGGAAATTAAGGATGAATACTATCACATATCCTGCTATTTTTGGGATAGCTGTCAGTGTGCTAAATCTATTGCAAGTAGACAAACTGGAACAGAATATAATCCATATAAACAGAGTAGTGAGAATAATGTAGATTTTAAATCCTGTTACACTATTAACAATATCCTCTGCCTTCCTTTTTTGACTATTGCGCCCCATTCACCACAGGGTGCAGTGCACATTTTGGGTCCCACTAACTTCCTGAGTTTTTAGATTGGGGGGAGCAACCTGCTATTTACCCTAGCTGGTTCTGAACCTTCTGACTCCTGGGCATGATCTCATGTTGTATTCCTTTACCTATAAAAGCCTCAAGGTATTCCTTTGTTATAGCTGAGTAGTTCTCTACTGCACAAAAGTATCATGTCTTTTAAACCTATATGCAGGTGCTGTTTGAGTTGCCCCTATTTCTCTCTGATTCCTTGTCACATAGAGCATTATTTTCTCATATTTCACATTCTGTCCATAAACTCCCTTTCAGGTTAATTATGTTTCCAATACATGGCATCTCAATGGACCCTATCTCCCGATCAACTCTACCGATATTTTTTTTAGTGTATCAACACCATCCATGTTATAGACTAAAGCCAATCTTCTATGCCTCATTTATGTTATGCTATTTTTCTTCTATTGTTTGTCTAGTTTTCTCTTTCTTTCCACTTCTGCCCCATTCATTGAGGCCTCTCTGCCACTGTTCCAGAAATCCTGGTATTTTTTTCTCTCTCTCTCTAGACTGTCCTTCAGTATTTTTTGAAGGGTTGGATTAGTGGTCACAAATTACCCCAATTCCTCTTTGTCATGGAAGCATTTGTTTCTCCATTAATTTTGAGACAGTTTTGCAGGGTACATCAGTCTGGGCTGGAGGTTATTTCTTTTAGGGCTTGAATTTCTTCACTCCAAGCTCTTCTTTATTTGATGTTGTGTGTCAAGAATTCTGCCATGATTTTGATGGGCTTTTGTTTATAGGTGATGGTTGCTTTTCTCTCACAGCTTTTAATATTCTGTTCTTGTGTTGAATTTCTGGGATCTTGATTATTGTGTGTCTGGGTGTAGCTCTGTTTTGGTTGTAGGTGGCTGGAGATCTTTATGTTTCATACATCTGAATATCATTTCCTTTTGTTATGCTTGGGAGGTTTTCCTTAATAATTTATGTTAATAGACTTTGTAATTCCTTTGTTTTGACTCCTGCTTCTTCATTCACATGTTTTATTCTTAGGTTATAGATTTATAGATCCTCTTGTTGTCATCTAGCCTTTGTATTATTACTGCCTGTTCCTTGTTATTTTTAAGAGATCTTTCCTTTCATGATCACACAATGCAAACCTGTCTTTTAGTTTTGATAGTCTTTCTTAGGTTTCTTTCAAGCAGTTTTGCCAGCTTTCAATGGAGTTTTTAGTTTCCTGGTAATCTCTTTGAATCTGCTTCATGTATTCTAGGTTTTCTTCATATTTTTCATCGAATGTTTCTCTCCTTTTGTGTTGCTCCATTCTTCTGTTTGTGTCTTCTTGAGAGGTGTTTAGTATTTCTTTCTTTTATTAGTCTACTTATATCTTGCTTAATTTTAATTAATATTTCAGTTTTGAGCTCATATATGAGGTCCTGAAAATAAGTCTTTATGTCTGCTTATGCTGTGTTTGATGTTGCATGTTTGCTGCCTTCAATCTCTTTTGTATTTACCTTTCCTGAATCACTATTCTCAGGTTTGGGGGCTGGAGGCTTTTTCTTATTTCTTTCTCTTGTCATATTTTTTGTTCCTTCTATACAAGTGTATGGTGGAGTGTCCAGCTCCTTTCCCTGTTGGTTATAGCTCTTCTGAAACATGCTGGCCAAGAGATTCTGCCCTCTCCAGTCTGCTGTCACTCACTGAGGTGCAGTCAGATTCACTGTATGCTGATCCCTCCCCTCTGGGCCAGCCAACCTTCGGGGCTTTCACTGAGTCAGTCCATGCTGCACAAAGGGAATTGGTTTGGGATGACTTATTGTGTTCCAGCCAGGGGTGTGACTCAGGCCAAGCAGATCCCACCAATCTGCTCTGGGAGGGGAGCAACCACTGAAGTCACTGCTGTGCCCAGTTCAGGCCTGTCCTGCCCAATTCCAACATGTCATCCAGTTTGTCACCCCTTTCCCATGGGAGGGTTTTATTCCCAACACTCCATGGGTTAATGTACGTCCCTTTCTGGCTCCATTCTCTGTTGGCCTCCCCAAACTTCAACTTCAGCTTGGCCACGGCGGTAATTCAAGGTGACTCCAGGCAAGTCATGCATGGGGCTGTTCAGCTCCATGTGTGGGGCATTTCAGGCCAGTCACATTGGCTCGGGTTCAGGCACTTAGGCCAGACTTGGTATGAATTCAGGTGGCTTTGTCAGAGCATTGTGACCGCTGATCCCTGCTTTACTAATTGTAGCCCAGATGTGAACAACTCTTCTCCCTTCGGTCTCCTGCTGGGTTGAAAGAATCCATCTCCCTCTCTCTGGATCCCTCCAAAATGTTTTATTCTGACATCTGAGGTGTCTCTTTCAGAGAAGTTCTGTATCCTGATGCTTATCGGTCCACCATCTTTAGCTCCCTCAGCATCATGTATTTTATTTCCAACTTGTTTCCATGGCTTGTTGGAACAAAGTAGTACAATCAAGGATACTTTTAACTTTGCTTGTTCCACTCATGTCCCCTCTCCTTGTCCCCTGGATGTTCCTACATTACATTAAATGATTGCTTTTAAGTAAATCTATTTAGGGTGTACTTGACTGAAAATTCCTGACTTAACTTGATTCAGGCAGCCAATTATGTAATTACCTGCCACCTGCCTTGTATTCCTGCTTGCAAACTATTTAAAATGAACTCAAAGCTGGCTTCTCACTGGTGATTTAGACACTATAGTCCCCCGTCCCACTGGCATTGAGATCACAAGAGCTGCCTGCTAGATTCATCAGTGCAAAGAGCCTTCTACCTGGTTTGACACTGGATATTCTGCAACAATAAAAGACTGGAGGGAAAACCTCAACATTTCCTTGCCATGCCCATCACCTGCATCAACCACCATGCAAAGCCACAGAACACAGTACAGCCTGGGCAGGGATAAATCTTACATGCTCAGTGCCAGACTCAGTGCTCTCCTACACAATAATGCCAGACATTGAACAGCTGTGACAGTCACCTTGGCTCAGCAACATATATGTACTCCTCAACACATACATTCAAATTTGCCTAGGAGCTAGCATAATAAATTATTGTCTCCAGCTAGTCTCTTGGGGAGGTCTTCATCCTACAGGCAACATGCAAACAACATGGACCCTTCTGTGCCTGAAGGCTACTCCCCTGAGTGAGGGTCATGGAGTCTCTAGATATTTTAGTGACCTGGGTGTAGGAATGGAAGATTCTTCAAAATTCCCCTTGCCCTTGGGTGTGCTGTCTGATATGATGCTTTTGGAATCAGGAAAAAGCCTATTAAAGCTGAATAGACCCTGTTCCTCACTTGCACACTCAACAGTGTTCTGTCTCCAGTTACTACTAGGATTGGATCCACCAGCCTCATAGGAAAGCTCTACATTGGATGGGGTACTTGTTGGGAAGCGCAAACCACAACTTGCCTTTCCAAGACTGCATCTCCCTCACTGCCGACACAAATAAGAACCACTTTTCCTTGCAGCTGAATCTGTTATCTCCAAGGACAAGGTTGTGTTTTACTGTGCAAGACAGACAGAGAAGACCTCAGTGTGAACCCAGAGATAAATCTCTTGTGCTTTTAACTAGCAGGGCATTCTCATGACCACCAAACTCAAAAACCAGCTTCATGTACAAATGTCTTGTTTTTAAGGATGTCCTTACAGAATCTGGTATGACATTGCTTACCCAAGCCTTTTCCAGCTTTGTCTCTCTACATCCCTCCAAGTCTGTCATGTAGGTATTGATAGGAATCACTGCTTATATTTTGCTACTCTTGTTTCCATTGGAGGTCTCTTTCATTGTGCTGAAAAGCAAATTTCTCCTCAGCAACCTAGCAACTTCCCTTAAGACTCATCCATAAAAATACTTTCTCTAGTATGACAGTTAATCATGATCTAAAATGAATATTAATTTTTTCTGGATGAGAAGAACTTGTCTCATTCAGTAATAAATACTTCATTTTAGTAAGTTAATCCTATATCTATATTCTGAGAACTCAGAGCCCTCTCTTATCCTCAGCCCCTCAGGAGACCTGGTCCCCCAGTTCAGCCCAAACAACACACAGAGACCTCAAGAAAGAAGGGAGGGGGAAGTCTGGTTGGACTCTAGGCAGTATCCATGGGCTTCAGTGTTCTCATCCTTTGATAGTGTATTGAACAGGATGTTGGCCTGCACTTCCCTTTTAGACTTTAGAAATTAGGTATTCATAAATACAGCATGTCTCTCTGTTTCTCTGCCTCTATCTTTTTCTTTGTCTTTCTCTCTCATATTCAATATTAAATACTTCAGTATCATAATATTCACTATTTCTTAAATTCTCATAGATTTCCCTTCATGTATTTTCTCTACTTTATTTCAGCTTGCCTCAGTTGATTATGTATTTATCAGTCATATATATCTAAGTTTTCCTAAAATATTCATACATAAATGCATAGTTAGTAACAGTCAAAAGATTATGATCTCCTTTCAAACAGGTTCATAATGAATAGAACAAGAGCTTTGCATATGCACCTCCCACAGTTGCCTTTCTCTTGAAGGCAGAGCTGAGATAAGATTCTCACACACAGGCCACTATCCCTCAGATGTGACTGTGGACCTTATGCTCACACTCATTCTGGGAAGTCAGATGCATTTCCACCTCCCCTCCCTGCCTTGCACTTCAGCTGAACCAGCATCATCACTGATGTGTCCTGTGGTTAAGGACAGATTTTCTGTTCCTGACGTGATGTCCCAGGTGCATCTGTTGCTGCCAGGCCAAAAAAGGACATTTTCCAGAACAAGTCATCACCTGAGATTTGGCCAGATGCCCTCTGATGGATCTTCTTAATTCCAGCTAACAACAGATCCCTGAAATGTCTAAAATGTTTCATGACTTTCCTTCTGTTTCTTTCTCAGGTTTTTTTTTCTTGTGTTCAGTCATGGATGTTGAAATGTCACTTTCAGTCATTGATCCTAGAACCCTGATTTAAATAAGACTTCAAATTTTGCTACTGAATTTGTACCTAGCATTTGCTGCAACCTGTGAATGGATAGAAAATTATTTGTCTCATTTTCAACTCTACCAAAATGTGAATAAAATAAACATCACTATCTTTACATTACTCAATGAAATATATAAAATTGCAAAATGAATGATCACCCATTAAACAGAAGATACAGGATATATAAACCCCAGCAGAGCCCTGCAATCTGGTACAGCATGTGCATCAGAATCACAGTGTAGGGAGCAGAGTTAAGGAGATTCTGGAAGAATGGAAGACAGGAGAATTACATAAGGAGGGTACATCATGCTCCTAGGCACCACACAGACCACAGGATACCTCCAGAATATCTCAGAATATCAAGGGGAATATTAATAAATATAAGGCAGGCCTTGGCAGGGAGAAGAGAGGACTGATCATTGAGAAATGGATACAGACCTTGGTCCAGGTGGAACGTGCTGAGAAAGGACATTTCCAGAAATGGATCCTAGTGGAGATAAAGTCTTCCAAGTACAGAACAACCACTTAACATTCAAATATCATCTTGAGGAATTAAAATAATTTAATAGGTAAAATAGATGAAGCAAATGGGCTGTCCACAGAAAGGAACAGTTTTCAGGTTATAGCAATCCTAATACGTAGATTTATTTTGTGTTTCACATGATATGAAATCTTAGCAAATACTGAATGCCACAGTGTCAGGCACACAGTGTGATGAGAGAGGGCTAGAGCTTATGGAGCTGCAGGACCCAGGTTCATCTGAGAGAATTCAGTGAACTTGCAGACAGCAGCAGAGACAGAGGAGAGGACAGGACAGCCTTGAGAAGCCCCTACCTCCACTACCTCCCACCCCTTGTTCAGAGTCCCAAGGTCTCAAGCCCATTTCTCACTGTCCTCTTGGTGATCACTAAGATTTTTCTCATTTGGGTATTTGGGACATCCTGGTGTGTCATGAGGTGCAGCTAGAGTCACAGATCTAGAAGGATACACCTGACAGACATGTTCCTGCAACCAACTGGTCACAACCTGACAGACTCAAGGATGTTTGTGTTCAGGTCTATCCTGGTTTCTGAGGTCATGAATAGAAGAGGCCAGTATCTGGAGACCACAAGACCAGCACTGTGTCCTTCCTGGTGAGAATGTGTCCTGTAGAAGGTGGATCTCCCTCATGCAGATGAATCCTCTCATCAGGCAACTGATGCCTCTAATTGGTGACCCTGAAACCGCACCACCAGGGTCAGTAGGCAAGGATACTGATACTGAGTCACCACATGTGGTATGTAGGAGACACTCTGGGACATGCATAAGAACAATACAGCTCACTGCCTGTAGTGGGGAGAGCAGAAGGAACTTAACAGGGGACCTGTCCTGCACCTCATTTAAGGACAGTTTCCAAAAAATTGACATGTTCCTCTAGGACCTGTATTCTGGCATGATGTAAAATTAGAAACCTGTAAAGACTGCAGTGCTTTACTTTCTGTCTCCTAAAGTGGGCCCTGGTAGGGACAACCTGCAGGAATCAAGGACTCCTTCAGCCACAAATGTCCTGGTTTTCCTTAGGAAACACAAGCAGGCATCTGGGTCAGAAAAGTTATTTTATCCAAAGATGGATGATAACTCTCCAGGGCCCCAATGCAGATAGTAGGAAATACAGGTTGGAATTAAAGGCCTTTACAGCTTTACATTCCTTTTTCTGAATTCCCACATTGAAAGGACTACAGTACCATGAAGGAAGGCCCTGAGAATATTGGATTGAAATCAGGAGGGCTTAGAGTCCAAGAAGCAGTAGGGCCCTGATTAAGTACCTTTCTCTTGTGTCATCTGTGTGTCCCAGATCAGACACACCTATCCAGGGCAAATGGCCACAGTGAAAAATGTAAACAAAGCCAGGTTTAAACTCCCTGTAGGGACCACTTCCTTCTCTAGGAGACTGCCAGTGGACTAAGGGCCTTCTCTTTATCCCAACACCCCACTCCTGGTTATTGCTTGGGGAATATGAGGGTTCAGTGACAGAGAGAGGACAGATCAGGTTGGAGCTGGACATAGTGTCATCTGAGCTGGATGTAGGACATGTTCATTACCCCATCTCTGAGTGTTCACCTTGGATGGAAGACAGCAGTACAGATCATCTGTAGTCAATAAGGACTAATTTTGTTCCAGCTTTTTACATAACATTGTAAGTTATCAGCTTGAGTTGTCTCCTACTCATTACTTCTGAGCAATTTCTAGTTTCTCAATGATTTGTGCACACAGGTCCTTCAGGTTGTGTTTACTAGAGGCTGCAATTCAATATATTACATTCAACTCTAGACATCAGTCTCAGCCTGTTTTGCAGCAGGTTCCCTCTGTGATCCTAATGATCCTGATGTGTACCACTGTGTGACAGACACAGGGAGTGAGATCAGTGTGCCCCAGGACAGAACAAACATGTGGAGACACAAAATTGAGCTTTAGGGTACTGAGGGGCTGAGCTGTACTGTGACACATGTCATGAACTGTGCAAGGAAAAACATGAAGGGGACTCTTGGTGGGATTATAGAATCCCTGTGTGCTCACAGACAGACATATAGAGACTCTTACCCAGGCAAAAACACAGAGACAGGAAGAAGGACACACAGAAACAGGAAGAAGGACACAGAGACAGCATGCACACCTGTGCCATGGAAACTACCTCTTTTGAGGTAGCTGCTCCATATCTTATTCTACATCTCTACAAATATGAGGTGAGATCCTGTGGTCTGTCTCACATTCCCAACATGGTCTGATCTTCTGAAAGCATGGGATAAATACATCTCAACTAAAAATTCTATTTCCAATACCTGAAGTTTTCAGACACTTTATCACAGTGATAGAAAGTTCAGTAACACAAATGCAGAATGGCAAAAACTCACTTACCATCTCTTCTTGTAAGTGCAAAAACACTCAGGAATGCAAAATGCAACAGTAACAGAACTTATTTAATTTTAAGATAAAAAAAAAACTGCCTTTGCAACTGTGGAGGTTGTCACAGAGACAGTGTGCCAAATAATCTGCAGGAATTTCCTATCGAACCTGCTAGTGCCAGGTTTCCAATCTTTTCTATGGAGTGAATAAGAGGCTCAGATAACTCAGAACCTTGATGCTTAGAAACAGAAAATTATGCACTTGACATGAGATCCATCCTTCACATTAAATCTGTTTGGGTAAATTGGTGGTAAGTACAAACTCCATCAGCACACTTATAAACAAATCTCTTTTTCTTTCTTTTATTTTTATTTTTATTTTTTATTTAAAAGAGAATAAAACAAAACGGGGCAGTACAGAGCAGATCAGAACAGGACAACATAGGCAACACCGTACTTTACATTAAGTCAGCTGGACATCAAAAGTATCTAACGCCATATCTCTTACTCTGCTATAGTTGAGCATAGTTTCAATTACAATAATATCAAACATAACACAATAGTATAAAGCCATGCATATAGTGAAAGAATTCGAGGGCTTTCTGAACAGAATAACAGAAAATGATCAATGGGTATTATAATATCTCATTTTTGATAAAAAAGAAAAAAAATTTGATTGAACTATCACACATATGCAAATTCCAATGAGACACAATGTGGTAGACAGAACCAATGGTAATAGAACAAAAAAAAGCATGATAGGACTTCTAAGAAGGATAATATTAAATCAGCAATAGCTGTCATAATGTTTTCTTCAAAACAGCTGTTCATATCATCACGTATGATATAGTCAAACAAAACAGGATAACACCATTCCAACTGATGATTTAAAACTTTGAAAGACTTCG
>PVJX010014615.1:0-44521 GCA_004027295.1 Dolichotis patagonum | reverse complement strand
TTACTCAGTACAGGGGAGACCACACCCGCATGGCTGTCGTGCTTTTACTTTGTGCCCAGTTCAGAAATGAAAAATCA
This sequence comes from Dolichotis patagonum, assembly GCA_004027295.1. NCBI lineage: Eukaryota > Metazoa > Chordata > Mammalia > Rodentia > Caviidae > Dolichotis > Dolichotis patagonum. Next base: position 44,444 of record PVJX010014615.1, on the reverse strand, counting down.
GGAAAAACAGGAGCAGACGTTAACTTGGAAACTCAGCCCTCCAAGAGCCTCTCAGGACTGGCTCCTGGATTATGCACACGGCTGTTTGTCTGGGCACCGATGTCAGAAGACGGCCCACTGGCGTCAGGTACTGGCCAGCAGAGACAAGCTGAAGGCAGGTGTGTACCTAGCTGGTGGGGGCTTCAGAAGGAAGGAAGAATAATTCCTCTGGAAAAAATGTGAAGTCCTGGATTATCCTTCTATTATCGTTCATTTGAAAAGTAGTATTTTCTTAGTTTAAATAATCTCATGTACAGAATGGATTGTGATTACTGTATGTTATCAATGTCTCCTCTGCTTCTCCCTTCTTATTTTATTTGTGGCACCATGTTTCCAAAGCACATTCTGGTTTCATTTTAATTTAGATAAATATTCAATTTGTAAGCAGCTGTTACGGATTAAAAACTGGTGGTCAACTTAACACCAGCTGAATGTGGATGGCCCAGCTGAGGGAAGTTGCCAGCATAAAAAGAGACAAGGAGAGGAAGAGCAAGGGACTATGGGTTCATCTAAGTGTCATTGTTTGAAGCCGTTGGCTCTCCTGGGGGAGGTTGTCAAGCTGGCTTCCCTGATATGAATTCAGCTATTATCATCAGAGGAGCTCGGGACCTTGTCACTGAGAGTGGCCACGGTTCACTTTGGGGGAGCTCTGGTCTTTAAATCGACATCACTTCCTGGCTCCAGAGGGAAGATGTGTGCCATTTAATCTCCAGGAGAAGTCGTCACTTGCTTCCTGATATGTACTCGGCTGTTACCATCAGAGGAGCTCAGGACCTCCGTGTCACTGAGGATGGCTGTGGTACTTTTCAGGGAAGCCCTGGTCTTTATTTTGAGCATTGCTTCTTGCCTCCAGGGTAGAACCCTCAGCCTACTGGCCCAGATCCTTCACCCTGCTGGCATAGACTTTCTAGCTTGCACCACTGACCTTTGGGCCTTCCCAGTGCAGATCCATGAAGTGGACTTGCATGAGTCCTTCTCGTGGGCTCTAGACCTCCAGCTGGACTTGTGGGAGGCACTGTCATGGCTCTAGGTCTTCACCTGGACTCACGCAGGACATTGCTGTGGGATCCAGGCCCTTGGCTGAATATTCTGGGTCTTCAGTGTTGTGGACAGATTTCCTGAACTTTCTTGTGTTTAACTCTGGGTGACCATCATAGAATATTATAAATTCTGTGTCCTGATTGTAATTGTTCTCCTTATAACCCCTGACTACAACAGCAGCCCAGTGCACAAGGTCACGGATTTTTGTAAAATCCTAAATTAACTGTTTTCCGCAAAGTTACAATTTGCTCTCTGTAACAGATCTCCAAAATAAGACACCCTGATGCATTCCAGTTATTTAAGAATTAGAAAAATTCAACCAGTTAAGCTTTGAGCTGCTTCTTTTTGGAAATGTGTTTTTGGGTTTCTTTGATGCTGTGGCTGTTTGATTTTCTCCTTATCTTAAGCACTGGTTCCTTCTATCTGATTTTCCAATTTCAGAGCATATCTGGGTTCCTCACTGGGTTATTTTCTTTATCTACGCTGTACGTGTAGGTGAGTTCATCAGCCCTCAGGAGCTAGAAGTTACCTGTGCCTTCCTGCTTTTCCAGTGCACGCCCTCAGTGACAGGGCCTTGCCACCCTGGTTCCCACATCCACACAGATGAGGAGAGATCTCCAACTCAGCATTTCCAAACGGAACTTCTTATTGGTTCCTCTATCGCCACAATATACCAGTGTCACTCAAATTGTCACTGTATCCCTAAATAATAAACAGTACCATCATTTACTTGGTGGCTCCCAAATCTATCTGCTATCCTGGATTCTATTGTCCTTTATAAGTTTATTTTTATTTTTGTCAATACTTGTTTGCGGTACAGAGTGATCACGCTCCTCACTGGGAGTCGGTACGTGGACAGTTGTTAGCATCTGAGTTGTTTTTTCATTTCCTTGCCCTCCTTCATCTCTTGGCGTCTTTCCCTTTTAGAATAGATCCATCTCCCTGGTTCCTATCATGTCTTTTATTTTGCCCTTTGTTTGTACTTTAGATGCTCATATAAGAGATACCGTGTGATGCTTGAGTTTGTGTGTCTGGTCTATTTCACTTGACATTATGGTCACAAGATGCATCCATTGCCCACAGATGACTCAAGCCTGTCCTTCTTTATGGTAAAGTGGCACTGCGTTGTGTGTGACCACCACATTTTCTTCCATTCTTTGCGCTGCCTTCATGCCAGCCAGTGGGGCACCAGTGGCTCTGAGCCGTGAGGCGGCATCCGCATGGCCGTGACCATAACCCACAGCGTCGTCATGGCCGCCCAGCACAGCGCAGCCCCTCCCCGCGTGGAACCGTCTTGTGCTTTCCATTCTGCAGGCAGAAATCTTTCTAAAGTACAGGCCAGAGCACATCACCCTCCATCCTCGAAACCCTCGGGACACTGCCTAGCCACCTTTTTTATTGTGGTAAAATAAATATAATATAAAATTTGCAACTGCAGCCTTTTTAAGCATCAGGCTCACCAGCATTGAGCACATTCTCAATGGTATGGAGCCGTCATTCGTAGTCTGGGCTTATGATGCGTTTATTACTCAAGCAGGAACTGTATCCACTGAACTGTAGCTCAGTGGCCTCCCGTGCTCTCCCTTGGTATCTTTTGATCCACTTTCTAGCTGAGAATTGGCCTATTCTCTATGTTTCATATACATGAAATCATGCAATGTTTATGCTTTTTTTTTTTTTTTTTGGGTCTGTCATTCCTCAAGTCTTCCTTCATTTTCAAGCCTGAATAGTGCTCCATGGTAGGTACATCCCAAATTTCTGTGATCTGGTCATATGGATTTCACCTCTGCAAAGAACACTATTGAATTTATCTATTGCATTAAATCTGAGTAGTGCTGATGTCTGAACAATATTAAGTCTTCCAATCGATGGACACTGGATGTCTTTCCATTTATTTTGGTCTTTAAAATTTCTTTTAACAATGTTTTATAGCTCCCAGTGCATAAGTATTGCACCTTCTTAGTTAAATTTATTCATAAGTGTTTTAGTCTTTTTGATGGTTTTGTAGGTTACAATTATTTTCTTAATTTTCTTTTTGGATTCATTGCTAGTGTATAAATATATCATGATCTTACATGTCTTTTGTATCCTGAAACTTTATTAAATTATTTTATTTCTAATAGGGGTTTTTTTTGCGACATCCTTATGGTCTTCTACTTTTAAGATCCATCATCTGCAAACAGAAATACTTTTACTCTTCATTTCCAATTTTGAAACTTTCATTTCTTTTTCTTGACTAATTGCTCTCACCAGAATTTGTACTACTGTGGTGGATAGAAACAATAAAAAAAAAAGTGGGGGGATTCTTGTCCCCTTGGTTTTAGGGAGAAATATTCAGACTTTGACCACTGAATATGATATTAGCTACGAATTTTCCAGATGTGACCTCTGTCATGAAGAGAAAGCTCACTTTTCTTTCTAGTACATCTTTATCACAAAAAAAGATTTTGTCAAATGCTTTTTTAAGCATAATTGAAATGGTCATCTAGTATTTCTCTCTCATTTTATTATTGTATAGTCTATTGGTTGGTTTTTGTAGGATTAATCACTGTTGCCTGAGATAAATCCCTCGTAGTCATGGGTGTAATCCTTTAATATGCTGCCAAGCTTGGTTTTTGAAGGATTTCTCCTCTTTTTTATAAGAGACTTGTACATATGTATTTTTTCCCTTGTCATGTTTTTATCTGGCACTGGTATAGGGTAATGCTGGACCTCACAGAATGAATTAAGAAGTGTAGTTTTTGAGGAATGTTTGAGAAGGGTTTTTAACCCTTCTGCAAACATTCAGTAGAATTCACCAGGCTTCCTCTCTGTTCCTTAGGTTTTCTCACTTGGGAGGTATTTGATTACTGATTCTGTAATCTCATGTATTTTAGGTCTAGTCATCTTTTCTACTACTTATGTCATTTTGTTAGTTCATATATTTCTAGGAATTTGTCCATTTCATCTAAATTGTCTAGTTTATTGATATGTAATTGTTCATAGTGTTCTCATAAAATCATGAGTAGTCACATTCTCACTCGCATTTCTGATTTTAGGAATTTGAGGCTTCCCTGTTTTCTTAGTCAAGGTTTTGTTGATTTTGTTAATCTTTTTAAAGAACCAACTTTTGGTTTGGTTTATTCTATTATTTTTTTTCTACTTCATTGATCTCTGCTCTAATCTTTATTTCCTACCATCTGCAGTATTTTGGTTTAGTTTTCTCTTGTCTAATGTTTTAAAGTAGAAGGTTAGGTTATTACTTCAGGTTCTCTTTTTCAGTGTAGACATTTGCTGCCATAAATTTCTCACTAAGAAATGACTGCTTTTGCTGTATCTCAGAAGTTTTGGCAGATGGTATGTTATGGATTGGAAACTGGTGGTCAATTTAATGCCAGTGGAATTAAATCACCATGGTGCTGAGTGGAGATGTTTCACCTGAGGAAGGTTGCCAGCATAAATGGAGATGTGGAAGGAGGCATTGAGGTGTTGAGGCATTGTGGGTTCTCCTATGTGTTGCTGTTTGAGCCATTGGTTCTCCTGGAGAAGCTCTGGTCCTCATATCGAGCACTGCTTCCTGGCTCCAGAGGGAAAGACGTGCCACTTAATCTCCAGGATGAACTTGTCATGCTGGCTTTCTGGCATGTACTCGACTGTGCTTGTCGTCAGAGGAGCTCCGGACTTCTGTGTTGCTGAGGATGGCTGAGATGCTTTTCAGGACAGCCCTGGTCTTATATTATGAGCATGACTCCTCGGCTCCAGTGTAGAACTCTCTACCAGCACAGATCATTCACCCTGCTGGCATAGACTTCCCAGTTTCCACCGCTGACCTTTGGGCCTTCCCAGCACAGATTCATAAAACAGACTGGTGTGTCCTTCTTGTGGACTCTAGCTGGACTCGTGGGAGGCATTGTCATGGGTTGTAGATTTTCATCTGGAGTCATATAGGACATTGCTGTGGGATTCAGGCTGTTGGCTGAATATCCTATGTCTTTAGTGTTGTGGGCAGGTTTCCTGCACTTTCTTGTGTTAACTCTGGGTGACCATCATAAACAATATTATAAATTCCATGTCCTGATTCTAATTGTTCTCCTCACAACCTCTGACCACAACTTGGTATTTTCATTTTCATTTATCTGAAAGTATTTTCCAAGTTCTTTTCATATTTTTTTATTTGACCCATTCATTATTTAGGAGGGTGTCATTTGATTTCCAAATACTTGTAAATTTTCCAGTTTTCTTTCTCTTGCTGATTTCTGGTTTTATTATACTGTGATTAGAAAAGATACTTTCTATGAGTTAGTCTTTTCAGGCTTACTGAGACTTGTTTGTGACTTTCATGCGGTCTGTCCTCGAGCACATTCCTTCCATGGCACCTGAGAAGACCGTCTGCTCTGATTCTCCGGGTGGGCTCAGACTGCGCTGCGGTTTGTAAATCCCCACACGAGCTGACCCTGCCCGGACCCTCTGGCATCATCTCCTTCACCTGTTCTCCTGGCTCTTGCTCAGAAACTGTTTTTGACTGGCTTATGAATTACCTTATGCTTTAGTGTAATAGCAATGACAAATCTTTGATATAGGTAGGACAATTATAAGGCATCTTCGTGAAAAGTTTTTTAATATATAGAAAAAAGCTTGCATGTGAATATTCACAGTACCATTCTTCACCGCAGCCAAAACTGGGGGAGAAGACACAAATATCTATTATCTGAAAATGGATAAACAAAATGTACCATATTACTCCACCATAAAAAATGAAACTCTGGTGCATTCTGCACATAGATGAACCTTGAAAACATTCTAAGAAGTAGAAGCTGGACACAAAAAACCACATAGTATTATAGGATCCCACTTACATGAAGTCTGCAGAATGGGGAAATCGACCAAGGCAGATTGGTGCTTGCCAGGGGAGGCAGGGGTGGCTGCATAGGACTTTATGGTCCTCTCTGGGACCTGATGAAAATGTCCTGGAATTAAGGGTGATGGTAGCACAATACTGTGAATTCACTCAGCTCTAATGGTAAATCTTATGTATACTTCATCACAATAAGGAAATTAGTCAAGCTTCTAAAGAGAGATACAGATGGAAGAGAAACCAGAAAGATCTCTTTGAAATAATGTTCATCAGTTATTGAGAAAGAAAACATCAATATCTAAGTCTGCACTGAAGAAAACCTAAGTGCTTAAGACTTATTCTTTTACCTTTATCCAATGTCAGAGTGCTTGGTTTAAAGTGGATAAAAAACTCGACTGTTCTGTTATGGGCAGACTCTTTTGTGGTCTGGAATTCACATATTGAATGTTACCGTAGATATTTTCATTTAACCAGTTTAGATTAACAAGATAAAGTCTATGCCAGAACTATGTCCTTGCCTCAGTTAAGATGGCAAAGAGCTCTCTGTTAGTAATTTTTTAATTAAAACATATGACTAGAAATAGATTTGTCATTGGGTTTTAATTTTCTTAAATCCTTATTCAATTTGGGCTTTGGTCGGTAGTTATGGAAGAGTATAGAAGGCAATAACTTATTGAATTGTAATTTACTTGAAAGCCAAAGATAAAATATTTTATTGAGAAGTATTTTTAAATCTCTAAACTGTATGCTTATATTTCAGAACTAACTGTTAATTGAATTACATGTGCCAAAACAGTCATCAGCAAATAAAAATGCTTGCATTTCCGATTATGTTGGCATTTCCAAAGGGACATGTTACACAGCAGGGAACCAGATGTGCTGTTTTCCTGTGCTAAACACTGGTGGAAAAGCAGGCATTAATAAATCTTAAAAGCAGAAACCCCAAATAAAGGTTTAATCTATGATTTGTTCTTCCGTACTATATTTATTCAACACATCTAATTACATCATATAGACTTTAAAAGTAACATTTTGAAAACAAAGTTTAAAAGTCATATGTTGTTTTCCATTGTGGTAGAATGCAGCACCCTCTTTAATCTTAGAGATAAAACCAGTGGTCTCTGCAGAGCCACCACTACATTTTAAGTTGGTCAAACCATGTTGCACGTGCCGGCAGGTTAGCTAGAACGTGCTTACCTACACAGATGTGAGCCAGTCATCCAAAAGGCTGTCAAGAACATGGTACCCTCTAAAAAGAAAAGCAGAGTGTGTGTTTCAGAGTCAAACTCTAAAGCCAAGGCTCAGATTGAGACCTAATCTGACATAGGAAAATATCTATAGCTGTAACTAACTGGTCTGCCAAATGTCCTCTCTCTCTCTCAGCTTCTTGGGCACTCATAGTCAGTGAGCCCTTATTTTATACGTGCTACTTATTAAGATTACCCTTGGCATCTAATGACTGACGATCACTTAGCAATGACTCTGGGGAGTGCTAATTAAACCTGCCTATAGAAAAGGCTGTTTTTGTTTGACGCTCATCCCGAGGAGGCTGGCACTAATCTTCAGGGTTTACAAACTGATCAATCCGGGCAGCTTTTGCTCTTCAACCATAGTGAACTAAATGACAAAACTGTGCATGGAAGTAGAACTGCCCTCTGCTCCAGGCTGTTTCCAGCTACACTGGCAACAGCTTCTTTGCCAGGGGTGATGCCACACAGCAGCGGAATAATCTCTTCTGATCACTTGGACAAGTTCCCGTTAAGTAAACTTTCTGGACCATGTAGCTGTTCCAGTTTATTTCATAAACATTCGTTCGTTCTGTTGTTTAACAGGTATTTGTTTATCAGCAACCACAGAGGATCCCATAGAGGCACTGCAAGCACCGTAGTGAATAAAACCAACAGCAGTCCCTGCCCTGTGGGTCCTCAGTTTTGCCAGGACATACAGTTAGAGTAAAGGATCAGCTGCTGTATTAAAGAGGCTCCAAGATACTGCGGCCTAAGACGGAAGTCTCTCTCTGTTCTGTGACAATAGAGCCCTCTCAGGGTGGCAAGCAGGTCTGCTGGATGTATTCAGAGGCCAGCGTCCTGCCTCGCCCGTCCGATTCCCACTGGGCTGCCACACCCAGCATCCAGTTTGCAGCAGAAGCCACGTCAGGCAAGCCATGTGCTGGGCCAGGGAAACCGCAGCCTGCTGTGGGTGAGCTTGTGCTAGTGGGGGTGAGTTCTGCACCTCCCACCTGGGGGAGAACTGACAACACAAACCAACAAGTAAACGTGTATAAAATGTCAGATGGCAGGCTGTGCCATGGAGGAAAAGCAAACAGGGAAAGGAGGAGGAAGTGCTGGGAGAAAAATTCCAACTTTAGTTTGGTGGGGAAGCCTCCCTGGGCAGGTGACACCTGAGGAAGGGCTGATAGGACAGCTGAGGGGGGGATCCCTGCAGCAGTGCAAGGAAAAGCTTTGGAGGCGGAGGCAGTGAGAGGTAGGTTAGGGAAAGTGGCCATGGCTGTGATGAGGAGCTCATTTTTGGACCTGGCAAATGAAGGACACATCTCACCCCAGGGAGGCGGCCAGTAGGCTGTCAGAAGGCTCTGGACACAGGAATCACGGAGAAGTGAAATAGCATGTCTTGGTCTTTAGTGTGAGGCCTCCCCTCTTTCTGCATGGAGAAGCCACCTGCCAGGACAGTCAGGGCCAACACTTCCGGTGCCAACAGCTGGAGGTCCCAGGGGCCGCTGACTCCAGGTGATTTCACCCTGAGGAGAAAGGTGGGGGCCTCACCCCACAGGGGACCTTTGTGGAATGAGCCACCATTTCATCTTCTGTGGAAGAAACAGATTCAGAGAAATGAAAAGCTGGTTTACAGCCAGGGTGGGACATGGCAAGAGCCAGAGGTTGGACACCAGTTCTCTCCCTCTCCAGCCCAGCATGTCCGAACTGGGCACCCTGTAAGGAATGTGCTGTGTGAAGAAGGATCTTTCGTTTGGCAGGGTTTTAATCCTCAGGTCCTGGAAAGCTGGAGAGACAGCACCTAGGGCCATCCATGGAAAGCAGACTGCGAGCCTGGAAAGCCCAGCAGGGCAGGATGCGGCCCTGCCACGTCGGCAGCAGTCTTTGCACATCCTTTTCCATTGTTGTGTGAGTGGCTCCCTTCCAGACTGGCTCCTCCCGCTCTGCCCCAGAATGTCCTCTCCTCAGCGCCAGGGACACCCCGGCACTGCTCAATGTGCCTGGCTGCCTTGGCCAGTCAGTCGTGGTGGCTTGAGTGGGAAAAAGGGAATCAGGATTTATCAGGTACACATACAAACTCCCCATGATGAGTGTTATCATTATGTGTATCTCAAATGTACAATAAAATAAAGGGTGAAGTCACTGATGCGTGCTGGCCAGGTCCAGGCGTGTGACAGCATCCGGTCCTGTTGCCACTCTGACCTCAGGTGGGCTCCTGACTCGCGGCACCTCAGCCGTTCCTCCTGTCTGCACCCAGAGAAACAGCTCTGTAATGTGTGTGTCCCATGTAGCTTCACTCCATTCAGGAGCTCCTTTAGGAGTGAGATGCAGATTTTTATGTCGGTCACACTCCGAAGAGGGTCACCTTGAATTTTGGAAAAACACCTGCTAAACTTTGCTGGCGACTTCTGCTTTCTTTCCTTCTGTTTCCTTCAGTTTATCTAACACCTTGTAGGTGTCATACTCATCTCAGACACTCAGTGTGTGAGTGCTCAGTGGAGCAGAACTCCCCTGGAGGTGTGTGCTATAAAATCAGCCCTGTGTATGTATGTCATGCTGTATGTAAAATTTAAGCTAAGAAAACAGTCCTCACACTGAAGTGATTGCCACAGAGAGAGCAGCGCTAAGAGCGAGGTGGAATCTGATAGCTTGACTGGTTAGGGTAAGAGTTGCCTTTGTATCCGGGAAGAGTGACAAGTGTCTAAGAATGTGAATACCCTCATTTCCTGGTCTCTAGAGCTGTAAAAAGTTGCTGGTTCGATTCCTTGTGAAGGTTCCATATGCTTAGGGAATTTAGGCAATGCATGGGGCCGGAATGAGTCTTTAGTGTCAGGACATTGCCAGGCGCACAGGTCAGCAAGAGAATACCTCCTAGTTTGTAGCAGAGAAGTCCTTTCCTGAGGAAGTCTCAGGAGTAGCTCAATTGGCCAAATGCAACAGCACTGAAGTCACTCCATAGATCATACTTCATAGATCTATGATCTATAATCTATGATCATAAATCATACATGATCTATAATCTATGATCATAAATCATACATGATCATGCTTCATAGATAATACAAACCTCCCCTCCTACACATTTTTCCACTGCTCAAGTCAGGTAGAATGATAAGAAAACGGGCTTTTAAAATCCAGAACTCATATGAATGAGATGTTGGAGCGCTTTTAAAAGTCAGCCCTATGTCTTCATAGCCTCCATGCTCGTATCTGTAGTGCTGTATATGGCGGGAGAAGACACAGGCGAGCCGGAGAGGATGGGCTAACCCTTCAGAGAAAACAGTGCTTTGCTGTGCTGTCACAAACTCATAAACAAGAATCGAGAATCTGGCTCTCAAGACTGTGGGCCTTGTGAGGGTCCTGAAGGGTGCTGGATTTAGCCAGTGGCTTTTCTTATACAGGTCAAGAAGTGGTTACAAAATTTATATGCTTTTCTTGTTCTACTGTAGATGCTACTGCCTGGAACAATCAGTAGAGAAGGGAGAGATTGATGTACTTTTCTGTAAAACTGATATTATGGCAACTCGATACTAGTGCTCTGCCTGGGAGAAATGTGTGCTATTAAGACTTTTATATGCTGAGAAAATAAATCCTGAGTTACAAACTACTAAATTAAAAATAAAATCCCCACTTTGAGGATGTTTTAATCCATTTATAATTGAGAAGTGATTTCCTCTGGTGTTAAGATAAATATGTTAACTAATTCATTCTGGAAGAATTTTGAATGATGAAAATTTAAAGCACTCTGAACGTTCACTGCTTTACGTTTAAATCCCTATTCTTACAAGTATTTTTCTGAACAGCCAGTGCTGGCCAGTGGGTCCACTTAGCAGTTACAGCATAAGAACTGTGAGGTCTCCGCTCACATCATGCCTGTGCCTCATTCTGATGACAGCTGTTGCCCGCGGGGCTGGGTCATCTGACGAGGAGTTGAAGCTAAGGACCTGTCCCCACTCTGCAGCCAACAGTGTGGTGGATGACAGCTTTCCACAGCTTCCCCTTTTGGTCTGAAGAGATGGCTCTTCCATTTCTGAGTCGCTCCCCCTTCTATGTGACCTGCTACCTTGACTTGCATGGGACAAGAGCATCTACTAGGTTATTTATTTGTCAGTGTTTGTACCACTAGGCCTGTGTCCATGCATCCTTTTGTGACTCTGTCCACGGATAAAGGCAGTTTGAGATGTAGATTTAATCTTTATCAGGTTGGGGTATGATTTAGTTAATGTGCTCTATGAGGAGCATTTCGTATGTTTTATTGAGTTATTATAATATTTCTATAGTTAAAAAATTATTAAAACTATTTTATGAGCCAGATTGGTGGCACACACCTACAATCCCAGCATTCGGGAATGCTGGGGGCAGGTTACAGGTTCAAGACCAGTCTGGGCAACTTAGCAAGTTAGACCGTGTCTCAAAAATATATCTATGAAGGGTGGAAGGGTGGGTTTTCTAGGGATATAGCTCATGCAAAGTCCCTGGGTTCAATTCCCAGTACTGCAAAAATGATTATTATGGGGCTGGAGATTTAACTCAGCAGTGTAAGCACCCGCTGGGCAAGTGCAAGGTCCTGAGTTCGATCCCTGACAAAAAAAAGAGAGAGAGAGAATATTATACGTAGTTACAAATAATTGTCCTCTACATATATGATCTAATTATGGCACCTAATCATCTAAGCCTCGGGCATGCAGCTGATATGAAAAAACCTTTTATCTATGTGGCTCAGAATTGTTGAGACTACAAATACCAGGACTCGCACCCCAAGTGATAGTTCCAGGTGTCCCTTCTTATAATTCAGCACTCTCAACCCACATATTTCCCTGTGGTTCTAGCTGGCATCATACGGTGGAGAGCGGTCTTGTTGGTTGGGGGATGTGCAACTAGGACAGGGCGAAGGCGCAGGTGACAAGCTGTCGCACACAGGAGCCGTGCAGCGCAGGTGTGGTCAGGATCTCCACCCTGCTCCAGCTTTGGGCACCTGCTGAGATGGCCAGCGGCCACAGGTGTCTGCCAAGCCCTTGCTGTGACGTGGGCTGCCCCACAAAATCACACTGGATTTTGAGATTTGTGTAGAAAATAAAGAATAAAAAAGATGCCATTAACAAGTTCATATTGAATATGTGTCAGAATATTGATTGAGTAAACTATAAACTCATTTTGCCTTTTAAAACACTTTTTAAAAGGTGCTTTCTGGACAATTTAAAATGACATGTGAATATGTTTATTACATCTTCCTGAAAATAGCCCAATTCCAATTAAATAAGAAATAGTAAATGGCTACTGTGGGAGTCCAGAAATGGTCCCCAAATGCAGTACCCTCGCATGTGGATTATGTTGAATGGCAGGTACCTAGGGGTCGCCTTGCTGAGAAAGGTCTTCTCTGAGGTCCCCTTATCCACTTAATGACTGATATACCTCGAGGAGCACAGTGGACCTAGATCCCCCCCTCCCCCAGCTTTTAATTGCCAGAAAAGATCGAACTCCTGCTGCAGAAATGGAGACTGAGAGATGTCCCTACGCCTGGACAGTCTGCATCAAGATAGACTGTTCTGCATTTTGATCCCATTCGAATCCGGAAGAGACTCATTCACCAGTTGGTGCCTGGTCCCCAGGCCTGTCACCCCCTAATCATCATTCACCCCCAATCATAGCCTACACCCTGCTCTGGTCTCCCCCATGGAGAAGGGCACACCAGCATCTGCGCTGTGGGATTGTTGGGCACCTGGCCCTGGTGCAGAAATGAATGTGCCTGTTTCTTCCCCTTGGTCTATTGCCAGTTCATGTTGGTGAGTCTTCAGGAGATGATGGAGAGATCATTTCCTTTACCCAAAACCACTGTGTGCCCAGCACTGCCGAGCTGCAGGGACACTGAGGTCAAGCCCACAGAGCCCATCTTTCCTACCTGGAGGACTAGTAGCAGATTTCTGCAGCAGAATGCACCCAGCGCACCGTGGGAGTGTGAGGGAGGGACCGCCCACACACTGTGGGATGCAGGACACAGACGCGATGTTGAAGGACGTCTGGACACATTCTGGTCTCCTGTGCTGGCCCTGTCTCTGTCCCGTGAAGGCTGTTGCCAAAGATGCCATGAACCCCAACAAGCACTGTAGGCCCTGGGTCATTCTGTGTGTGCCAATTCCATTCTTGCTGTTTCTAGGTACCAGCAAGGTCAACCTTGTGAAGATCGCATCCACAGCCTCCAGCCCTCGGGACACGGCCCTGGCTGCGGTCATCTGCAGTGCTCTGGCCACCGTGCTGCTGGCCCTCCTCATCCTCTGCGTCATCTACTGTAAGAGACAGTTCATGGAGAAGAAGCCCAGCTGTGAGTTTCCAATCCTACATAGATTCTCACTGTCAGGGTGAAGTGGGTTTATCATCACTGTCACCGCAGTGTGCATGGGAGACTCAGACAGGTGTCAGCAGCTGCTCGAGTGTAGAGAGTTGTGAGGACCTCACTGGGGAAGACACCTGCATGGGGACCTGACCAGGTATGACAGCCCCTTGCCACGAGGCAAAGTTAAAATCACCCCAAGCTCTGGTAATAAAATACCTTGCATTCTGGGCTGTCTTAACCAATTATTACACATTTGGGCTTCCAAGTAAGAATTTCGCACAGCCCACAACCTACCAATATTCAACTGAACAATCTCACTTCACAATGGTATGAATACAATTAAAACCCACGCAACCCTCTGACTCTCATTTGCAGTGCAGGGCTCAGTGAATCACCTGAGGTCTCTGACAGGGTGACAGAGAGCAGACTGTGCACTGGATGACTTTGCCCAGCTGCTGCCTGTGGGGGTGTTGGGAGCGGGTGGAAGGGAAGCAAGGCAGTTACCTAGGTCAGGCAGATTAAACCCAGTACCCCAGAGCTGCAGTGGATTTAGTGGGATGTAATTCTAGTGTAGCAAGAAGCACCTGTAACCAAACATCGTGATGATCACTGACTTTTTGTTTAAAAATGTGAAAGCTAGCACACTTCTCATCCCAGCACTTGGGAGGCTGAGACAGGAAGATCACTGTGAGCTTCAGTCCAGCCCAAATTACAGAGCAAGACACTGTACTAGCTAGACTAGGACCTGGCTGCATCACGATGTCAATGCGGCTGCTTCCGACAGGAAGGTAGGTTCCCTGACAGCACCCTTGTCCTCGCCCCAGGGTCCCTGAGATCAGAGGACATCCAGTACAACGGCTCCGAGCTGTCGTGCTTTGACAGACCTCGGCCCGGCGAGTACACTCACAGGCCGTGCTGCCAGTGCCACCAGGACTCGGCCCAGACCTACGGTAAGTAGCGACGCTTCTGAGAAGCAGTAAGTTCCCAGCGAGGAGCGCTGTGCCTCACCCTCTGCTGCTCCACAGGGCCCGTCCACGTGACCCCGTCCCTGTGCTGCGAGGGGGCCTGCGGCAAGGACCGGCCGGCGCTGGGCTGCGGCATGCACTCAGCGGCCGCCCTGCAGGAGAGGTAACTGGGTCTTCTCATCGCAGTTTCATGTCCCCAGTGCAGACGCGCCTTCTGCTCACATGCCAGTTTTCTTGGGAAACTGTGGGCATATCTCTCTTTACATATCAGGAATGGCATCCTATGTGTTGCCTGGGGACAATTCTTTGAGCAAGAATTAGGCCTCTCGAGGTTGTTAGCAACATTCTTTATACTTTTCTTTCCACCGCTTTTGCTTCTGTCTTATATCCACGACACCTCCGTCATCTGTAACTAGTGGTTAATGCGTCATGTACTAGTGGCGTACTAGGCTAGAATTTTAGAATAACAGTGGCGAAACCTCAGCTAAGACCTGAGAACCCGGAGGTGTCCATGTCCTGGCTCAGACCCTGGATGAAGCATGTTAATGAGAAATAGTTACGGAAGTCAGTGTTTTTTTGGTTTGTTTTTTTTTTTTTTTTTTGGTACCGAGGATCAAACTCACGACCTCGCGCTTGCCAGGCAGGCACTTAAGCCACTGAGCTAAATCCCTGGCCCCGGAAGTCAGTTTTAAAGCCAATGGAATAATCAGTCCCGGTCTTGCGGCGAGTCTGTAACGACAGCAACCCCTAGAATTCTGACTTCAGAATGGCTGTTTCCTCTAGAAGACAGCACTGTAGCTGAAATGCTGCTTGGCCGCGGGGTTATTGCGCACTATACAGTAAAACGCCTTTTGAATGTGTGTTCAGAAACACAGCCTTGGGCGGGACATCGGTGCCGGCCGTCTTCGCGTCCCTGTCACACTCCGGCTGCGGAGAGTTTTCCGACGCCTGTCCTCTGATGCAGAACCCCATGGGGGCCGACGACATCTCTTTTTGTGACTCTTACCCTGAACTCACTGGAGAAGATATTAATTCTCTTGGCCCAGAAGATGAAAGCTCAGCATCTTTGGGTTCAAACAGTAGCCAGGGTTTGGTCTGTGGAGCTGTTTCAGTTCAAGCTCACCCTGCGAACTTCCCAGAAACTGCTGTCTTCTGTGGACACAGCGGCACGGTGATGGAGCCTGCCCCGGCTCTGGACGCACCACCTCCGAGAAGCCAGCTAGACCCCTCGGCCGGGGAGCCCCTGAACCTGCAGGCCTAGCCGCATCCCTCCAGGTAAGGCTGTGCTTCGTGTGAGCACAGCAAGGCTTTGGCTTTTGGTACCAGGAATGGAGCTCTGATCCCACTGTGAACCAAGGGGCCTGGGGGAAGCTCAGTGGCTTGACAAGCACACAAAGCCCTGGCCTCTGTCCCCACCACCGCAAAGGGGAGAATAGTCTTCTCACTTGTACACGTTAGAAAAATATGTTGTAGCATAAATTTCAAGATCTTTTTTTTTTAAACCAACATAGCTAATCTAGAAGACCATAAAAGTTGGCTGCATTGTTCGTTTCTCTCAAAAAATCTACCTACTTAACAGTCTCCTTCCCTGACTGAGAGACATGAGCCCGATGTGGGGGCATCTCACAGGCAGGCCCAGGCTGCTTTTGTGTGTGTGATGTTCTGATGCCCAAACCTTCATTCGCTGTCAGGTTAATCAGAATTTGGATACCCTAAAACCGCTTCTGACCCTCCTTCCTCTTGTCCTGCTTTCTGGAATGATTTGCCTTGGCTGATTGATCAGTTTGGTTGGAAATTGATTGGTGGTTGTGATCTGGGACTAAATGCACCCTGAGATCCCTCCAGGAAGGAGAGCTGAACATCGGGTTGGGTAGGGCCCTGGAGGGTGAGTGCTGAACACACGCTGCGTGCTCTGAGCGTGGCCTCACCTGTCACATCACACGCAGCCGACGCCAGAGTGCAGAGCGCGGGCCTTTTAAATCAGCAACGAGGCTACGTGTAGATCTGACTCTGCCGCACTGTTTGTAACTGAAAAGAAATTTTCTACAGGATTCATAGAAAACTCTATAGAGGAAACATTTGTTGTTTTTCAGGGAAAAGAGAAATACAGTTTTGGTCTCAAAATAGGGACTATTCCAAGAGGTAAATGAAGGGAAATAAAACGAATCGCACAGTTTAAAAACCATAAACTATATACATCTGAGCTCTGCTTGTGGCCGTGAAAAATTAGTTACTGATTTTATCCTTTTGAGCCTGCCCATTTGCGTAACTGGCATGACCACAAGTAAGAAAATCCTGGCTCTGTGTAAGTCTTGGGAATGGACTATGCCCCCCAGCTTTGGAGCTGAGAAGGCCCGGCAGCCACAAGCTGCCGACAAGCCCTGTACCAGCTTAGAGGTGCCAGAAGAGGGGACAGGAGTCCCACCCCCGTGGAGGCCCTGCTAGCTATGCAGAGTCAGCTTGGCCAGACTGGTTGTACCCTATGTACATACGTTGTCGGGGAAAGTTTGAGTAGCAAAGGTGATTGTGTTACCAGACGGCAGGCAACAGCTTCTCAGCATTACATCAGGAAAGAGAATTACTGTTCACCCTAGTTTTGTAGCTTGTCCCCCAATTTGTGATGTAAATTGGTGGGACTAGGGAGGGAAACATCTGGACACCGAATCATACCAGGACAAACTCACTGTCCAGCTATCTTTGTTGTTAGAGGAATGAGGAAAGACTTATCATCACTGATGTCAGGTACATGCATGGGGAATCTCAGCCATCTAGAGCAGACCGCATGCTGCCAACCAAGTCCTCTACTGCCTAAGGTTGGCATAGATGCGTATTCCTTTTCAAAGACAACCTATGATAATTGCCGTGATCTATATATTTTCACACAAATCGTTATGAAAAAAGTTGTAATTACATGTAAAATATATCTAATGAGAAAATGTTATATTCAGTTTGCACAATATAATTTATTAATAACAGATTTTAATTCGCTTTTCAAGATATGTTATCTTATAATTCCTAGATGGAAATTAAAAATTGTAAATCTAAGGTTGAAATTCTGAATCCAGAAAGGGAACTGTTAAACTGTAAATCATTTTTGTTTTTCTCTTACAGCAAAAAAACACTAAGTAGTATCTTGACTCACATGTGCATATGTGTATGTGTGAGTGTGTGTGTGTGTGCACGCACGTGTGTGTACGCGTGTGCGTTGCTGGGGTTGGAACCCAGGACCTCATGCTGCTAACCAAGTGTTATACGAGCCACATCCCCAACCCTGAGCCGTTTTCAGAGATAATCTTTTCCAGATTCACTAAAGCACTTTCTCTTGCACCTACTGAACCTGTAAAATGTAATACATGAACCTTCATCTTCAAAAGAAAGTCGAGAGCAGTCACATTCCCAACCACGGGGGCTTGGGCCTCTTCTTTGTTTCCAGGGTCAGCCACGTGCTTAACAAGTTTTTGGTTTTTCAGACTACTCAGTTCTAAAAAGCAATTCATATTTCCCCCTAACAGACTCATTTGCAAAGTAGAGGCTCATTTGCTGCTTACAAAGACTTAGACTTCAGTAGCAAGGGCTCCACATTAATTCTACCTGTCCCTCAAATGCAGATTCACTTAGCTTGGCTCTGAAACGCGGGCTCACTCGGAATTCAGGAAGAAGCTTGGTATGAGGCTGAGATTTAAAATGCATGACGAGCCTGGGGATGTAGCTCAGCGGCATAAGTGCCTGCCTTGCAAGCATTGTGGTCATGAGTCTGATCCTTGGCACCGATTAAAAAAAAATGCATGACATGTTTGTTTCCAAAAACTATTTTTACACACAAAATTTTTTGTGGGTGGCTTAACACTACCCAGAGTCTGATTATGATGCTTAGGGTTCAGGAAACAGCTAACAGCTGAGACCTTTCTTCAGTCTGAATAACTGAATGTTAATCAGCTTCACCTCTGCATACCCTCAGGGAGGGAAGGAACGGAAGTCTCTGGGGCACCATTTCTGGGGGTATTTGGGAGAATGAAACCCGCCTATTTAGAGGAAAAGTGTTTTTCACTTTATTTTCTAACCATTATTTTAAATATCAACATAAAGAAATAGAATTTTAGGAAAGATAAGAGAGAACTGCGGATCTAGTTTTCCGATCTAGTAAAACTTCTATTTTTTTTTTTTTTCATATTGGCAAGATGAGATTCATTTGCCTTGCAGCACAGGAGCTAATGTCGTTATTATTACATCAGTTAGTCCACATAGTTGATAAAACCATCTCCTATCATTTAAAAGAACTTCTGAGACTTACTTCTAGGGAAGACTTAGACCTAAAAAGAATTTTTCCCATGAATGTATCTATGTCATTGGTGTCAGTTAGCAATGAATAAGTCAGTGGCTGGTTCATACAGGAAATTAAGCTTTGGCTCTGTATGAGTCACCATTCTTTGCTGGAACAAAATACCTGGCATACACAGCTTAACGGAAGAAAGGTTTACTTGGCTCACAGATTTAGAGGTGTCAGTCCACGTGTGCGTGGCAGAGGAAGGCTGCTAACCTCCTGACAACCAAGAAGCAGAGTGCAAGGGATGAGGCCGGAGAAAAATCCACCTTTCACAGCAGGCCTCCTGACCCACATCCTCCAAGGACCCCGCCTTCACCTTTTTCCAAGCTTAGCAATGTTGTCTGGTCTGTGTGTATTGCAAGAGAAAACTCTTTCCCAGTCTACTTCTAAATGCCCTCAGTAATTTGGTAGAAGATTTAAATGTAAAAACTTAAATTGGCAGGTAAAGAATGATACGATATATCATCATCATTGTTATTTGAAAGAAAGGCATCAAGAATCTTACAGTAGTTACCTACAAATACTTTAAAGGAGTCCAGTACAGAAGATGCAAACTTCAATGTTTGAAAGAGGTTGAACATCAGCAAAGCAATTGTTCGTTAATCCATTGTGACTGCTAAGGGTTACATTTAAGTAATGTTGGCAAGCACTGAGCAACTGTGATTTATTACAGAAACTTTCCTTGTATTCCCAGAGTGCACGGCAAGCTCATCACTCGATGATCTTCTTGTGCGTTGTCATTAAATTCTCACACAGTCCTAATAATACTTATGTAGAGTCCTTTTTACAGTTATAATGTGCAGCTTTAACTTGTGAAGTGTTGGTTTTGAACTTCCTTTTTGTCGCTGTTTTAGGAAGCCGAAAGGCCATCATCTCCCTGCTGTGGAAATGGGTGTGGAAAGAAAGGGACCCCTTGTTAAGCTTGCAGACTGAGCAGTCTGGACCCTGCAAAGGCTTCTGGGGGAAAAATAAATCTGAACCAGACTGATCGGTATTTAAACCTTTAGCCTTAAGCCTTTTCACCAGTTGCTTGTGAGGCAGAGAAGGTGTGAGCTCAACGAAAAGCAAGCCAACTCGGAGCAGACTGATCACCCTGGGCACAGCCCCGGAATGAGGAGCTTCTTGGATTCAAGAGCGACTCCAAAGACCAACGCGTTGCAGTTATGACAAGACACAGCAGGACATCTGTGCTTATGTTCATGGAGAATATGATTTTACAAGACTGGCAACCCAGAGTATACATTTTTGCTGACATTTTCTTTCCAAAAATAATCTTATCTAGCCTGTTATCCACGTCAGATCCCTGACCTCAGTTTTTTGTTTTGTTTTAGTTTGGTTTGGTTTGGTTTTTGTTTTGTTTTGTTTTGTTTTAATGTAGAATGGGTTCAAAAATGAGTTTTCCTGTTGGGGAAGGCCACTTTTCATCATCTAAGGGTCATTAGCTTAGGTGATTAGTAGTGATCTCAGTCTGCCTGCCTTGATCTTGTGCTTATTAGATGAGGTCAACAGACCTAACCTGGAATCAGCTGTTTTGAAGAGAGGCTCTTTTCCAGAACCCATGCTTCTACCCTTGGCCTCTATCTCATGGATACCCACTGGTGCTGGTAGGCAAAGGGACCTTGGTTACGCACTGTGGTCTGGAAAGAGTGGCCCTTCACCCCGATTTAAAAACCACTAATGCACATTTCCTGGAACTTCGATACACAGGTCAGTGTAGACACGTTAAGATGAACTGACATAGAAGCATTTGTTACAGCTGCCCCTGGGCCTGAGTGGAGAAGGTCCAGGTTTTCTGCCGTGGAAAAGTGATATGTATATACATAGTGACCTTTTGTTTGCATTGGACCTTGTCCTAAAGGCTTTAGAAATTTCAGCATATCAGGATCCTCTACTAGTGAAGTAGTCTTTGGCAAGAATATACTTGATATTAGACAAAGAAGGAAAAGCACCATTTGTAGGTGCTGTTGAGGAAACCTGGCAAAGTGTGGTTGAACAGGGACATAGCAGAGTTCCCTCAGATCTTGTAGGATTTTCGCATCATCTTCTGTGACCCGGTGATGCTGGAGGTGACTGTTCTTCTGTGAAAAGTACCGCACCCTCTGCCTGTTCCTGCTGATGCACCAGTTTGTCCGAGGGCAGGCAGAAAATGAACCTGGCCCAGCCATACAGCAAGGCATGCCTCATTTGCTCTTAATCTTTATGCCCTAGAGAAGACTTAATTGAGCAGGACTTAATTATTTTCCTGTTCCAACTTACACGATCGGATCTGGCCTCTGTCTTTTAACTGCTTGCTATTAGCTGTGTCACGTACACCTTGAAAAAATAAACAGACCTCAAATGTCCACGTGTCAGAGGGGCACCAAGGTATTTGTTTGCAAATTGCCCTGCCCAAATTGGTGTCTTTCACCTAACAGTTAAGCTGAAAGTTAGAACTAATTTGTTTTTCCTACATCATCTTTATCTTCTCGCTTATTACCCCAACATCTTCTCTCTTTGTAAAGATTATAAAACTTGATGAGCGCTCTTTCTTCCCCGCGGCCATTTCTCTCCACATAATTTTAGGTGCTGATGTGGGTACAGGTTTGCTTGTGTCTGGATACTGCCTGACAACTTCAGCGCCTTTACCAGAAGCAGGAAGTGAGCAGCCCAAGACCTTTAATGCATCCAACTGCCCAGTCATACTTGACGCTTTTTCTTTCTCTTTTTTTTTTTCTCCTTGTTTTCTTTTTAAACTTTCATAGTCACCAACTTTTATGAGAATCACCTTTAGGAGACGCTTGTGAAATATTTCGGACTTGACCACAAGGCATCTATGAAAATGCAAGTCAGGTTTCCTTGAGTGGCTTCCCGGCGTTTCCCCTGTGTGTGTCACTGTTTGCAGTCTGATCATCTCTGTTATGACAAGAGGGATGATCAAAGTGAGCAGGGCTGTGTTTGTGTAACCTGAATATATTCTCCATATGTACAGCCCTGAGTCACTTCAAAGACACACTTGCTAAGGGAGCCGGATTGATAGGAGTAAGACTTTGGTCCAGAGTCACGGACATCACTTCTAATCAGTGAGAGAAATGCTCTGGGTTGAAAATTGATTTCATTTGAATACTGCATTTGAAAACTCCTGAGCAGGACTTACTGCTCCTGGGATATTTTTATCAAGATGGAGACCTCTTACCACTATTTACTCTAGAAACATACAAGAATGTTAAATTTTACACTCTACGTCAACACTTGAGAAAAAGTCGAGCTTGCATTTCCCATTATCGGAACATGCTGCACTGAGCAGTGAGCTCTGGGTGCCGATGCAGGAGTCACTTGGAGTGAGACCGGCCCGGCGGCTTCGCTGGTTTGCATGGTGCAGAAGCTACGAGGATTTCCAGAATAACTATGTTGGACCATGGGGTTTTTTTTTTAAACCTTTTGTATACGGAGTATATGTTTTATATATAGACTTTTCTGCTTTAGATAAAGTGTTAGTATTGCTGTTGCTTAGATTAAGCACTGTCATCTCTGCAAGCAAAGCAGATCAAAGGGACAAAAGCACATTGCATTAAGGTAGTTGGAATCAATTTAGAATTCATTAAAACTTTTTGCATACTGAAATTTTCCTATACAAGTAGTTTTGTTATACTTTTTTACTTGTGAATAAAATTGATACTTGTTATTCTTATGTGTTCATAAGAAAAGGATTGATTTGGTGACATGGGTATTTTTTTTTCTTGCCAGAGGCCATGTGAGGGTCACACAAAGCTGGTTCTTCTGTATCCCTTACTGCACCTTAGAAGGATAATATGAAATCTTGACTAAACTGGTTATATTGCTCAGGTATGTCAAAATACTGACAGATGCCCTGAGTTACGTTGAAACACACTGGTATCAAAAAAAGTAAGGTAATATACAAAAAGAAAAGAAACCCTGGTGTCAAGATTTCATTATGACCTTAAGATCTCAAGAGATTTTTTTCCTTCTTTTATGACACATAGAGGGAAAGAACCCCCCCAAAAAAGTTTTCTATGTCCCTTCTCTTTGGAGGTCAGTTGAGTGTCCACTTACTGAAGAGTAAACAGAAGGAAGAAACACAGGGACAGGAAGGGAAAGGGAAGGAGGGGAGGGGAGGGGGAAGGGAGGGAGGGGAGGGAGGGGAGGGGAGCACCGGGAGGGGGAGGGGAAGGCTGGAAGGGGCGGATATGGAGAAAAGGTGGTCACTGTAGGAGTTTCTTTTTCCTTTTTTCTCAACCTCTTCCTTCCTTTCCCTCAATACAACTTTTAAGGTCATTATTAGATTTCCAAAGAAGAGTTTCAACTTCCTGGAAGAAAAGAAAAAAAAATTTTTTAATTTTAAAGCACGGTAACACCACGCTGTCTCGGCTGGCGAGTCTCCGGTGTCCATAGCCCTAGGTTCCTCGTCCAAGGCTGCTGGTTCCTTTCCTTTACACATGTCCACTCGCTTCCCACCTGCAATCCCTGTGCACTTTCCTGGGATTGCCGGGGATGGTGTGAGCTGTGGACAAACCATGAATCTAGCACCTCTCTGAGGAAACTCAGAGCTCACGAGTTCCTCACAGGAGGCCTGAGGCATCCACTCGGGGTGCTGCCAGCAGCCTTCCCTACTCCCGCCATCACTGAGGTCTCCACACCCCGCTGCTCCATACTCTAAATTGGTCTCCTTTTAACTTGAGAAGCTATTGCCTAACTTTTTAAAACCAATTTGGCACCAATGAGGTATGTAAGTAGAGCTTAAATTTATCACATCAATCATCTTGAAACTAAATAGTGGTCTGCAAATTTCTAAAACCTACGCTAGCTCACAAATCTCACAAAGACCTGGTAGGTGATTATATGGATGTCATTATGTTGAATCAAGTCAACAACTCACAGTAATACTAGCTAAGTCACAGTTCAGTCACAGTTCCAAGGAAAGCCACAGCCTTCTGCTCTGCAGATGAGCAGGCAAGCCTAGGTCATTTCCTAAACCACTGGTGATACTTGAAGCAGTGTGATTTATCGCTGCTTTCAAATTAAGCTTGCCAGAAGGCTTGGATTTTAAAAACTTTCCAGTAAAGCCACTTTCTCTGGAACCGCAATGTTCTGAAGATTTCAGTTCCTGCTCAATGAAGGCAGGATTCTTTCTTTTCCCTTTTGTGTCCTTCCTTTCTTTTTTCTTCTTTCTCCTTGATTTGTAACAGCTTAACACCTAGGGAACCACAGCCCCATCAGTTCTGCTGAGGGTGGAATTCAGCTAGCAGACCTGTGCCCGCGGTGTCCCCTACTTGGGGTAGTTATTGCAGTCAACAGAAAGTCTGCAAACAGGCCCCTACCTGCTGTCCTTTGTCCCCAGCGGCCCCTCGGCCCACTTCCTATGCAGGCAGAGTGGCTTCCCTGGGACACACAGGAGTCCTCTCCCAAGGATTGCTCAAATCAGAGGCCACTTCCCAGGCTGACCTTGCTTTGGTCATGGCGTAGTGCATTTGCTTGATCCAAACGCAATGCCAGAGGTGAAGCAGAGACCAGGAAATGGTAGAACGACAAGCCTTTGACTGTTTATTAAGCAGGTCTTTTTTGTTTTTTGTTTTTGTTTTTGTTTTTTTCAATCTGTTTGAGACAAAACCTCGCTATGCAGTTCAGGCTGGCCTTGAGCTCACTTTGTAACCCAGGCTGGTCTCTAACTTACAGTGATGCTCCTGCCTCAGCCTCCTGAGTATGAAACAGGTTTGGGCTAGGGATTTAGCTCAGTGACATAAGCACCTGCCTGGCAAGCTCGAGGTCATGAGTTTGATCCCCGAGACCCCAAAACAAAAAACAAAAACAAAACAAAGATAAATGAACCAATCTTAACTGTGCACAGGTAAGTGCGAATTCTTGGGCAGGGCGGAGCAGTGGCGTTCTGGAGCACGGCCGGGAGGATGCACTGTCCACTGCGGCCTTGAAGGCAGCTGGGCCTAGGAAGAGCTGGAAGCATGCAGCGAGGCTCAATGGAGGGAGTGCAGAATGCAGCCAGCAGGGCAAGAGGGGCCGGGGAGGTGGCCTCGCAAGGGTCCTGGGTGCCACCCAGGGCTCAGCAGGCACCTGCAGAAGGTGGCTGCCACTTTCACTGCAGCCGCTGCAGGCAGGGGCTGTGTCTGCCGAACGTGTCAGCAGTGCTTATGCAGCATTTCTAGCCTCCCAGGAACAGGAGATTCATGTTCCTGGTCTGCCAGTCTAGAGGAAGGACATTTTGGGTCGCGAGGATTCACGGGTAGTACATACGGTTCTTTTTTTTTTTTCCTGTGTCAAAGCACTAATTTAAGTTTCTATAGCGTTCTTACTGTTTTAAGTCTGACCATGAAGATATCCATTCAACATGGGTGACCCATTTTCCATGCTACTATTCATCTGGCTCAATTTTCATCTTTAGTATGTCATAACCCCAAATTATGAATATTGTAATCCAAGTATTGCAATCCCTTTTCTAATCTTCCTCACAATCCAAAAAGTTGTATTTGTAGTCCCATTGAGACATTACTGGAATCCTGACAAATTAATTCCCATCTACCACCTCCAAAGCAACCCATGGTGAGAGTAAAGACACCAAGACAGATTCAAAGCTAAGGGCATCCAAGGGGTCCATCCTAAACCCAATCCCCATGAGGGTGTGCAGACAAAGAACCTGATCCAAGGCCTCGCCCAGAATTTATCTTGTGAACAAAGGGGTGGCTCCAGGATGCGTGACAGTGAAGGCAGTGAGTCACTTGAGCTGGCTGGCCAGGTAGGAAGAAAAGCATATTTGAAATATGCAAGGAAATAAGCAGAAACACCAATCTACATATGAAAGAATTTAGGAGGCTGTTGCTGCAGTTTCTGATATGTAAACATTTGTACCCTGGGGACTCACAGCCTTTTACTTTGAGGCTCATACCCAGATGACGTTCCTGGAGCTGACTGGCTCTGCCATCCTGTGCTAGGATCTTTTACAGTGAGCAGTATGTGAGGAAGCAGGAGACTGTGAGACTGACTTCAAAGATCATGGATCAGTGCTTCAGCCAGCCTCATTTGCACTGCTTAGAGCCAATTGAAGAGAGAAGGAAATACCACAGCCAGCTCTGCACATATCAGCGTAAGGAAATAAGACTTGATTTAACTAACGCACAGCAGTTGTTCCTCAATCAAAGAGGGGCACCCACGTAGCCTTGTACATTAGTATTTTAACCTTAGATTCACTAATGTTGAAACTAGAAAAGGGAGAGTGGAGATAAACAGGTTTTTTAGCTACTGTCTCCAATTTATTTAATGCACTTGTCACAGAGTCAAAGTCATTATTCTTCTGGATTGCACCTAACTAGATGAGATGCTAGCACCATTTCAAGAAAGATCAGTTTTAGAACATTTATTCTTAATGAGCCAGCTAAATATGGCATCAAAGCACAGATTTCAGCAGACACTAATACTTACTATGTGCTAAATGCAGAACTGTATAGTAGTGCTGAGATAAAGACAGTGAATTCTACCAAACCTGTCCTATTAAATCCTACAAGAGTTGTTCTTAGACTTGCAGAATGTATTGATGGGACTCACAGAAATACTGCCGGTGACTTCTGGGATAGCTCAGTGGAACTTCCTGATGAATTTAAAAGAACTTGATTGGTGCAGGCAGTTTGTACAAAAAATAAAAAGGTTATACTACCTGAATTTTTACCAAGTAGAAAATAAACTGCTGAGTCATCAGCATTTGGATTTGTTTGTTTGTTTGTTTGTTTTGTTTTGTTTTGTTTTGCTATTAGCACATTAGTGTCTTTCTTTTTTTGGAGGGGGAGAATGCCAGGAATTGAACTCAAAGTTGTGCTTGCCAGGCAGGCACTTGTGCCACTGAGCTATGTCCCCGGCCCCCCACAGTAGTGTCATATATACCAAAAAAGATGAAAGTGTTATATTAATACCAAGTATGCACCTTGGTGATTCTGTTGACAAAGAAACCAAAAAGCTTGAAATTACTCACTTTTAGAAAATCTGGAGTTGACCCTTTAAATGGAAATGTGCATTACAGTCAATGTTAAGGAGATCCAACATTGACCAGTGGCAATTTTTAATGCCATTTTAAATGTTATGGGTGTTAATTCCCATGTATTGTGCAATTTTACACAATGAGGTGAAATAATAAGATATTTCAATTTTACTAAAACCCTTGAGATGCAATTAATTGAGGAAAAACCGTATTCTAGAATGACTGCTAAAAAAGCCAATAAAAGTACAAAAACTCACAGAAATCCTGTGACTGGAGAATTGCTGTCAGAATAGATCCCAGACAACTTACTGACAAAAGCAGAAACAAAAGAAACACTCTATGTCCTGGCTGGAAAGACAGAAAAACTGCTGTCTAGTATGACACTCGTGAAGTGCCAGTTTGTACTCAGTGCTGTAAGAAGCTTTGTGCTAAGTGTCTTGAAAATTAATTTGTTTTTTATGTTATAAATATGCAGTGTGTTTACAAATAAAAAGTTAGTACAACCATGTTGGAACTTAGGGCACTAGGACAAAGGAACCCACTCGCCTCCCTGGTAAGCAGCCGTGAGCCTACCGAAGTGTGGGCTGAGAATCAAACATCCCTCCCCTCCCCGTTAGCAAATGGGAGCCAGAGGTCTGAGCATCCCTTGGGAGGCTGACCATATGCAATATAGCAAATATGGGGGATTTCCTTCTACCATCTCTTTGAAGGCAAATACTGCTATCACGGTTTTGCTTTGTTTTGATTAATTGTATTGCTCTATTCAATACTCTGTTTTAATAGGTTTTATGATGTTCTGCATTTGGTTTCATTTTGCTATACCTCATTGAAAGGATAACTATTGTGAAGATAATCAGATATACTATGGTACCTATTACTGTTATCCCGGGAACCTGCTGTGAAGTTCTGTACCAATTTCACTGCATTGTCTTGATTGGCTTTATTCTGTCTTGTTCTGTTGTATTTTATTACCTTCCAAAGAAAATTAGCACAGATATTTTTTACTTTCATGAAAGAAGTGAAATTTATGGGTCCTGAGGACCCCTGAGTAGTATGTAGGGAACTAGAATGAGTTGGTAGTAGCTTCTGGTTAAGCAAAGGATGTGACATACAACCTAAAATCTGTAGCCTTCCAGAAGCTTGGGAGATGGGAGTCTCAGATCACTCTGTCACGCGTGTCCTTTGGGCTTGGCCAGTGTCCAGTGGACAGTGCCAAGCTAGCTCAGGCTGGGCTCAAATTTGTGGCGATCCTTTTGTCTCAGCTTCCTGAGTGGTCCCATCTCTTAAGTCTTAACCAGTCACCCCTGCCTGCGGACTAACATCTTGGCTGACCTTTCCTTCTCACCCCTTATCTTGTCAGGCACCACTGCCTCTGCCGTTTGCTCCTCATCTTCAGAGCAGCACATGCAGGAAGCCTCACTGGCCATCACCCTTTCCTTGCCCAGTGGGTCCTCTGTAAGGCAGGGAAGACAAGGAGCTGGACTTTATGATCTCTATGCTCAAGGCTGATTACTTTCTGGCTAGGTCTTGTTTTCTGGGAAATAGGGTAGATAGATGAATAGATTAGAGAGATGAAAGATGGGTGGATAGATAGATAGATAGATAGATAGATAGGTAGATAGATAGATAGATAGATAGCACATAGGTAGATACATAGGCATAGAGAGATGATGGATGGATAGATACATAGCTAGGTTGATGCATAAGCTCCATAAACAATTCACACACACACACACACACACACACACACACACACACTTCTCTTTCTCTAGGGAGCCCTAGATAGCACAGGGAACTAATCAACCAGTAATTTCCCAGGTTAGACACCAGCGGTGAAAACCACAGAGTGGCAACATGAGGGAGGTGTTTCCTGAGGGCTAAACTAGAAGGCTCTCAAGAGGTCCAGGAATTTCATAAAAGCCCAAGTCACAGAGTCTAGAAGTAGCACAGCAATCTGTCAGTCTGAATTGGTTTTTTGGGTTTTATTCTTTTTTGGTTGATTGGTTGGTTTTTTCCTTCGGGGTTTGTTGTTTGTTTTGTTTGATACTAGGGATTACACCCAGGACCTTCACAGTGAGCTACGATTCAGGCCTCCTTTACTTTTCATTTCCCAGGAAGGGTCTTGCTAAGTCACTAAGTTGCCCTCGCTGTGCTCAGTCTCCTTCCCCTCTGGCCTCCACCTCCCAGAGTGCTGAGGCTGTAGGGCTGTGCCGTCACACTGGGCTTCAGTCTGAAATTTGTAGAACTTCTCACAGTTTCCTTCAGGCAAAGTTGCTTTTTGCTCTTTCCCCCCCAATAATTTGGTCTGATGTCCTCCGTTACAGACCTGCCTCTCAACAAAGAAGAAACGCTGTGCTCTAGTGGGTTCTAGTCTCAATGATGACCAGACCATAGTCCAGAGACGAGGGAAAGAAACCGGTACTTCTGTTCCTTAGGAGATGAGCCTTACATTCAAACGCTCTGCTGTCATCCGTCCTTGAACATGCAGAATTCCCTGTGTGTGCCTTCAGTGGCTGAAAGCTGCAGTCCTTGTAATTATTCCACCCCTTCATGAGTCCAGTAAATGGGCCACCTTTGTGGTCAAGAGAATATGTCCAGACAGAGCCCATTCCATGTACTATTCTGGCCTCTTGTTAGCCTCTGTCCATCTCCCAGTCCTCATGTGCTGCTCTCTGCCTTGCTGGCTCTCTTCTCTTCTTCTTTTCTCTTCTCTTCTTCTTTTCTTTTCTTTTCTCTTCTCCTTTCCTCTCCTCTCCTTTCCTCTTCTCTCCTTTTGTCTTCTCTTCTTCTTTTCTCTTCTCTCCTCTCCTCTCCTCTCCTCTCCTCTTCTTCTTTTCTCTCCTCTTCTCTTCTCTTCTCTCCTCTCCTCTTCTCTTCTTTCTCTTCTCTTCTCTTCCTTTCTCTTCTCTTCTTCTTCTTTTCTCTTCTCTCCTCTCCTCTCCTCTCCTCTCCTCTCCTCTCCTCTCCTCTTCTCTCTGTAGGCATTCGCACTTGCTCTGCTTTTGACTGGGGTAGCTGATTCCTGCACCACCTCCAGGAGCATTTCCTGGCCACTTCATCTTGTTCACACATCCATTGGTTACATTTACTTTCTTCATGATGCTCAGCATTTATTAACATGCAGTGGTTGTTATTCACAGTCTGCCTCCTGAAGTAACCATTAAACTCCAGACAAGGAAAGATATTACTTATATTGGTCCTCTTTAAATCCAAAGACAGGAATATTACACTGACAAAGAGGAAACTTAACAAATGTGTGTTGAACCAATGATTAAATAAGATAAGGCATCAGTGGTTTATTGAGTTATCAGTTTGCTGTGACACTCCCAACTTCTGATATATTTGTCCCTGGTCTTTATGT
Source organism: Dolichotis patagonum (assembly GCA_004027295.1). Classification (NCBI taxonomy): domain Eukaryota; kingdom Metazoa; phylum Chordata; class Mammalia; order Rodentia; family Caviidae; genus Dolichotis; species Dolichotis patagonum. The sequence goes on along the minus strand of PVJX010014615.1, from coordinate 14,342 downwards.
TTATTGGAAGTTGCTTTAGCATCACACTGGACAATGTGTCTCTTTTATACTTGAAGGTGACACAGTGAACTGCCAGACTCATGGGGACTTTTCCTCAATACAGGGGATGGATTTAAACAGAAGCAACTTCATGCAGGGGTGAAAGCTTAGGTTGTGAAAGCAGCTGACCAAACATGAATCTTGACCATAATATGTAATAGCTTTGAGACACTGTTGACATTACTGAGTGCCCTTGAGAACTAGGTGTCCCCATTATCAAATGCAAAACAAAACAAAACAAAACAAAACAAAAAACAAAAACAAAACCTCACTACAGTTTGTGAATTAAATGAGAACTTAATGTATAAAAGCCCAGAGTTCCCGTTCAATGATTTCTTGATATTATCTCACATAAATGTCCAGGTCCCTGACGAAGACAGGTGGCAAGGACCCAGTAAAGTAAACACTAAGATACAGAGCCACTGCCCCCCAGCTACTGCCACCAACTAAGTGAGCCTGGCCACATCCTGCCACTTCTCCAGACCCCGTTTTCCCTGATCTATGAAACAAGAAAATCAGATTTCACAAGGTATCTGTGGCCCGTGTCAGGAAAACCCTTAGATTATGGAGCTTCTGAGGACTCTGAGAAGTCAGCTTGAGGTTCCTTCTGTGATCATTTTCCTCACAGCCACCTGACTTCTGGAGGAAAATGTCCCGTTTGAGACCCAGGGTCCCCTCCTACCACACGAAAGTACAGGACTTTGCTGTGACCTCCCTGCCACCACCATTGCTAGCAGCTATTACAGCAGAAACTCCAGGCTCCTATAAAGAGTTTGTGTCACCATATGACAGCTGACAATGTCCCTGGAAGGCTAATATCTCTCTGTCAAAATGTCCTCTACTCGCCAGTGGCTGCCTGGAATAGATAAATGTAAACTACACATACAGTGCAATAGTGTTCAGCCTTAGCATAGAGACAAGGCCCAGTAGATCCTTCAACATGGACGATCCTTGAGGTCACAAAGAGATACTGACGCGGGCATGGTGGTGCACACCTGTAATCTCAGCACTCAGGGAGGCTGAGGCAGAAGGATTGCAAATTGAAGCCCAGCCCAGGCTTGAACTTGTGTGATCCTCCTGCCAAAATCCCCAGGGTGCTGGGGTTAGAAGTGTGGGCCACCCCCGTAGGCTCTCCCTAGAGGTCAAATACGCCACTGTTTCTGTGTACCACACTTTTCCTACCTGTTTACCAACTGATGTACACTTGGGTTATTTCCACTCCTTGGTTATTGTGAAGAGTTGGAATAAACATGGGAGTGTGGGTATCTCTTCTACATACTGATTTCATTTCCTTTGCAAATATAGCCAGGACTGGGGTGGCTGAGTCCTACTTTTTATTTTTGCAATGAACCGACTTTACCTCTCTTCCAACAGCACGCAAGGGTTCCCTTCTCCACATGCTCACCAGCACTTTCTGTCTTTAGTCTTCTTCATAGTAGCCATCTGAATGGGCAGGAGCTCGTGTTTATGTTGTGTCCTCTAAATCAGGACTCCCAGGGGGCAGCCCAGACAGCATGAGATGCCACCCACTGCTCTGCGGCTCAGATGCTCTCCCCAGCTGATTCTACTCAAGTCTGCAGCCTGCTTGTCCCCACCTGTCACCTAATGTGTGAAGTCACACGTGGAGGAGGAGAGGAAACAGAACCAGGCCCCCAGCCCAGGCCCACGCTGCTGCCTCCGAGGAGGGCACTTGCCCAGCACTTTGCCACGCCATCCTAACGTGGGGCCTAGCTCCACTGAGGAGCTGGACAAAGAGCCAGCCAGCAGAGGCAGGGGCTGTGCCTTCCCCGAAACATCTTACTGAGCTTGGGGACAAGCAAGGGAGTCACACTGTGGTGGCCCCTTACTATGATAAGAGGCTGAAAGCTGAAGCTATCTCTGTGCCTGGGAGCTGACAAGAAGGCTTTCTTAAATAACCCGTAGCCCACGGAGAGGGAGGGGCGTTACAGTCACCTCCTCCTCTGGACTCTGTTTCCATTCAAGGGGACAAAACAGAATGTGGAGGTATCATGGGGTAGAGTGGAATAGTGGGGTACCCTGTCCTGCAGCATCTGTGGCACCAGCCATGGGGTGCACTCCAAGGCAAACACCGGCAATCCCAGCGCAGGAGCAAACAGAAACACTGAACCGTCACCCAGGATTTGGAGGCAGATTTATTTAACACAGACGGGCACTGATAGGGAAGTACAGAGGCAGAATGGCTTATCAGCTCTGGACCGGTTCTTACAATGTGCATTACAGCGACCACCATTTCCGGGAAACGGAAGTAAGAGGAGCAGTAACAGGAACTGAAGTACACTGGAGGTCATCAGGGCAATGGGGGCATTTTCCGCACGTGGGCCCCCAACACCCCCTGACATCCAATCCAACCCTTGCAGGGCCAACTTTAGAATGAGTAAGAGTCAGCAAGGAAAGCCAAAATGATGCAGGTACTGTGAAGTCAAAGAACCCACTGTGGAGGCCAAGGTACGCAGGGGCTACCGGGACGGGATGACAGGAGACACCTTGCCCAGCGGTGCCCGTTCCCAATTTTCCTCTTTGTAGCTCAAGCTCCATTCACCCTATCCCAACCCTACTGACACAAACTGACTGCATTTCCATTATGTTCATAGCCTACCCATCCACAGTCCTAGTACACTTGTTTCTCTGGAGGCTGGTTTGCAGGCCTGGCCTCGTGCTCTTCAAGGAGGTAGGTATAGGCATATGCTGAGTTTCCCAGCTGGAGTAGTGAGCCCAGCACCTGGCGAGGAACCCCCTGGAGGAGAGAAGGCAGTCAGCAGGTAGTGCAGGGATGGCTCTCCACCAGGGCGCAGGAAGTCAGAGGTGCAGGCAGCTTCCCAGGGACCTCCCAGGATCCCAGTAGGAAGGAAGTGGCCGCCATGCTTTGGAGCTGTGGATGCCAGGCCAGTGTGTGCAGGGAGCAGCAAGAATTGAGGGAAGAAGCGCCATGGCAGCAGCCGGGAAGCGAATGTGGGCAGGAAAGACAGCCCAGCCTGGGCCTGGGTGTGCGCCCTGTCCCGTGTGCTGTCTGCGCTGTGGCCAGGGTGCACCCTGGCTTGGGAGAACGTGGCTAGGAAATGCCGGGAGACTCGGGGACAGCAGCGGCAGTGGACTTTCCCAGCAGAGGCTCTGTCCACACACACCTGCTGTGGACTTCTTTGGAGGGACAGAGGAGCCTCTGAGGAAGAAACCAAAGAACCAAGGGAACAGCCAAGACTGCCTAAGAAGACACACAGGGAGCCTTCTCCCGTTCCCCATGATACTGTTCCAGGCAGCTGAGCCAGTTAGAAATATTACGGGCAGTCAGACAGGGCTGGGCCCTCGAGGAAGCCGGCACAGAGGACCAGATGTCAGAGGACCAGATGTCTGGTGACCTTGGAGGGGACACACACCTCTTGCTGTGAGCCAGATCTCAAGACAGCAGGCAAAACAAATGCAACCACACCCTTAATAATAAACCTTAGGAATTAGGTATTGATCATCTTGAAGAAGCTGGGAGTCACCATCCCAATCCTACGAGAAGAGTCACTGATCGCTAAGAACGCTCACTTGCTGCTTGCTGTGTGACTCGATTCCCCATTTGTCCCTGATTTGGTCAATTTTACCTGAACAATTAGACTTACTGGTTGACCATCCCTCTGTCCCACCTCATGCCCACATGCGTTGTGAGTTCCCAGTTTTTCTCACCTTAGACCTGCCTCACCACGTGATTTGACTCTAAAAATCCTGAGAAAATACAGAATCTTTAGCAAATCACTCGGGACCCCTTCTGTGTCTCTCAGACAGAAGCTTTCTTTCTCTCAATAAATATTTCTGCTCTTCACCCCATTGTTCCTGAAATTCATTCTTCGATTTTCATTCTTCGACTGGACATAAGTAGGTCGGGAGTTTCGTTCCCCTACATCAGTGGTAGCTCACGAGAGAAGCGAGTGCAGGGGTGAGAGTCCACGGAGGCAGTGCGGGAACCCTGAGAGCTGGGGTCCGGGAGACCAGGGAGACCAGCAACGGGTCCACATAAGCAAAGAGATTTGTTTAAAAAAAAAAAACGAAAACTACAGGACAGTCATCCCTTGGGATGGGGGCTCCGGTGCCGTAGGTAAAATGGGTACGAATCCCATGGAATGAAAATCATTTCTAGATTACTTTTAATGCTTAACACAATACAAATGATATATAATTAGTAACCTTATTATGCCTTATTTAGAAAATAATGTCGTGGGCCGGGGGTTTAGCTCAGCGGTGTAAGTGTCTACCCGGCAAGCGCACGGTTGTGAGTTCGATCCCCGGTACCAAAAAAAAAAAAAAAAGAAAAGAAAAGAATGTCGTGACAATATCTGTACCTATTCAGTGCAGATCTATTTTCTTTTTCAAATATTTTCAACCTGCTATTGGTCTAATCAGATGTAGAGGGGCTACGGTAGTTAAAATTCAAAACTCGATAAATGATCACAAAGCAGAGAGACACAGTGGAAAAGAAAATAGAATGGAAAATATATCAGAAGAGATAGAGAGATATATGGTGAAGACGCGTGAACAAATTCAGTGAGGAAGTTTAACGCACATCTACCAGGAGTTCCAGAAAGGAAGAGTGAGCATGACAGGAAAAGGAAAACCCAGCGCACACAATCCAGGACTGGGTGTGCGTGTCTGACCCTGCTCTGGGTCCTGCGCCCAGCTACCTTTCCTGGTACCTTTCTCGAGGATTTCGGTACCTCTGTCCACGGTAAGGAGGACCAGGTGCCCAGCTTGGCATGAACTCGTGGGCACAGTCGTGCATCTCCCCTCAGGGCTCAGGATCTCTGAAAGACGTCACGTTTTGCACCCGTGAGTGGATCCTAGGGTCATGGGGCCAGGGCTCTCTTCCATCAAAGCAGGATTTCTGTCTTAAACTTAGAATCCCGTGTGACCAGGTCGCCAGAGTGACCGTGAGTGGTCTTAGAGACTCCACTGGCTCCTATAGCCGAGCATCCCACCAAAGGTCGTGTCTATGGCAATGGCCCAGTTGTCGGCGAGCAGCATTAAATATCCATGAGTAAAACTCAGAGACTGACACCAAAAAAAGAGAGACTGTCCTCAAAGCAATCAGGCAGGTGGCGAGACACGGTGACAGATGTCCTGGCAGCAGTAGAGGTCACACAGCTTCGGAATGCTGTTCTCACAGCACCCCAGGACACCAGCAGCCTACAGTTCTGCACGAACATAAAACCTCATTTAAAAATGAGGGTAAAATACAGGCACTTTGACAAAACAGGGAGAAATGACCACTCACAGAGCTTCCCTGAAGAACCAGGTATTTAAGAAAATGAAAGTAACCTGGAGAGAAGAATAAGGCAGGAGAAGCAATGATAAATGATAAAGAAATAAATATTTGGGCCCATCAATGTGACCTTGTTGGACAACAACAGTTCTTCTTGATACAAGGTTTTATCTTATTTGTGGCAAATAAGATAACATGGATACACATGTTAAAATATATGAAATTTTACACTTTAAGCAGGTCAATAGTACTGTTGACAATTACATCAAAAAGCTGCTTTAAAAAAAATAGAACTAAAATTCTCAACAGTAATGTCATGAAATATGGGAAATGAGGTCAGAGTTCATGTTTCCAAATTTTTTCCAATATGCAGAAGAAGGTAGAAGATACTAACATCAGACGCTTGAAGTCTAGCATGTGATCTAAAAATTTACTAAATCTACTAAAAGGAAAGAGACTGACTGCAAAACTTCCAAATTATCAGAAGGAAATAGTGGAAGTAAGAAAACTTGATAAATCCAAAAGTAAGAGAGCAAAAGAGGAAAACAGATGGCAAATAGAAAACATAAAATTGTGTTATTCATATCTCAATCACCATAATTAATTACCCAAAGTAAACACTTAGAAACTATCAGATTAAATATAAAACACAGTCTATGTTTAAAAAGGCATACCTAAACTAAGTCAGTTTAAACTAAATCAATAGGAAAAAGTATCCAGGTAAAAATTAATCTAAAGAAGGCTGGAATTGCTATATCACCATCAGACAAGTGAACTTTAAGGCAAAAGAAAAATCCTGGGGTCGGTAAAGACTGTCGCTGTATACCACGTGTGCACACACACACACACACACACTCGCACACGTAGAGGAAAGTATAACAATGTACGAGTATATTGGCACATGTTCAAATAAACAAGTGAAAAAATACAATATGAATAAATATAAACTATGAACAGAAGGGCACAATGCAACTGATTAGCCGGTCTTCACAGAAGGGAGTGTTAGCACACTTCTCACGATAAATTCAGTAACACTCCAATCAAAACTCTTTTTTTCAGCTCAAACTGCGCTGCTTCTACAGCTTTTTCTGGAAGAGCAGCAAGCAGCCAAGACCACAGTGGAGCAGTGATCAGACAATGGAGAGAAAATGACTGCGAGCACCCAGGACTAGCACAAGAAATGGGTAAATGAAAACAAGGCATGAGAGTGGCATTGCCGAGTAGAGGATATCGAGAGATCTGGTTTCTTTTTCTTTCTTTCTTTCTTTCTTTCTTTCTTTCTTTCTTTCTTTCTTTCTTTTTGCCTTTTGAGACAGGGTTTTGCTATGCAGTTCAAGTTAGCCTTCAACTCACCTTATTGCCCAGGCTGGCCTCAAACTCCCAGCAATCCTCCTGCCTCAGCCTCCTGAGTGCTGGAGTTATAGGCATGTGCCACCATGCCTGGCCTGAGACCTGGTTTCTATGAGAGCTGTTTACATAAAATTACAGACTTAGTTCTCTCCATACACAAAAACTAATTCCATGAAAATTACAGATCTAGCTATCCAAAACAAAACTCAAGACTTTTAGAATAAAAATAGAGAAGACCATCATCTCTCAAACTTGAGTAAGAAGAAATTTCTCAAATGAGACAGAAACATACACTGTAAAGGAGAAGATGGACACATTTTACTGCATTCAAGTTTAAAACAGGTTCATCACAAGAATCAAATGAAGACGTTTGTAAAATGCGGAAGTAATAAGTGATTGGTACCCTTATGGATGAGAAGGAGGAAAAACCAAGCTCTCTAGATGATGGATATATTTAGTTCTCAAGAAAAATGTCTAGTAGAAAGTTGGAGGCTGAGGTGGGGAGTAGCTGGAACCGTAATTTTGTTTAAAGACTGTTATGGTTTAAGTATGAAGTGAATCCCAGGGACCCATTTATGGGAAAATTGCTCCCCGGAGGAGCAATGCTCAGAGGTAGGGCCTACAGAGGCTGAGGGTAGTACCTCATCAGTGGACTAAGGCACTGTGGTGATTCTACAGATTAAGCCACTGACGAGTTCACAGAGGAATGGGCTATTGGGAGGTGGGGCTCAGCTGGAGGAAGTAGGTCATGGGGGTGGTCCCCAGTCCCCTCCCCTCTCTCTGGCTCTTCTTCATCTTTCCTGCTTCACAGCCAGAATGAAGTGAGCAGGCCTCCTCTGCCACACCCTTCCACCATAATGGTCCACCTCACCGCAGGTCCAGGGAAAATGGAGCCACTGGACATGGACTGCACCTCTAAAACCATGTGCCTCTCCTCCTCTAAGTTGTGTTTTCCAGATATTTGATCAGAGCCACAAAAAGTTTACTCACTCAGAGATCTCTGAAGCAGCTACATAAAAAAGTCTATTGTCTATTTGATCTTCTTTTCATGTTTCTGTTAAGAGAGGACACAGGAATATATTAGAGAAGATCGTTAAGAAAAAAGACGATGAATGCTGAGCAATGTGACGGCCTCCTTGGAAAGTGTCTGAGCAGGGGTCAGGAAACGTTGGCCTGAGGAATGCCAGGGGCAGAGACCCTTGGACACCATCCCTATGGCTGAGGACTTAGCATTGGAGTATAGTATGCAGTATACGGCACAGGCTGTGCTGCCCGAGAAGGTCTCCGCTAACACTTAGAGAGACCGGAAGCTGTGTGCTTGGTCTGCGTATCGATTTGGGCTACAGAAAGGGCCCCACACTAGTAAGCTCGGTTCCTGAGGCAGTGTTCCTGGCAGGATCCCCAGCCCTCTCCTCGGAGGGGAAGAGAGGGGAGGCTGGACTGCCAGGCAGCCAGCTCTGACATAGCAGAGACCCACCACAAGGGCCCCAGGATGTCTTTCCCTTTGCCAGGACTTATCACTGCCTAGGCTGCCCGGGTTCAGGAAGCCCGGAGCCCTCTGGCCCGCTCCTCTGGCCTGGTGTGAGCTATTAAACACAGCACTGTGCTTTTCTTTTCAACAGGTCAAGGAAGTGATTAATCTGATCCTGGTCCTCTTAGTGTGGGGCCAGCTGGAGAGGAAGAATGCCTTCCCTGTTGTGACTTCTTTGAGGGTTTCCGCTCGCTTGCATTCCTGTGAAGTCTCTCCAGGCAGCAGGCCTCTCCCGCCCCCTCTGCCAGGAGTTTAGATTACTACCTGCAGCACACTCCAGCCTGCTGGGCACTGCCCACCCCCCATCCAAACAAAGGCCCTCAGAGGAGGCTGGAGGCCGGGCCTGCAGAGGGGCAGGATGGGAGGCTGCAGATATCACCGCACAGCAGAGCTGTGAGGCAGGGGGCCATTTAATCCTGCCTCCCCTCCCCGTGGGCCTGAGTGTTGACAAACGTGCCTTGGCCTTTCCGGAGACATATGAGCTACGTTGAGGGTGTCCTTGGGTCAGAGCTGGCCTTGGGGCACATGGTTTATGTGGTTGCTTATGGCCCTGTGCTCGGTTTTGGGTACCCATTTGCCCACTTGAAACTTGTAGTTTTTTTTAATCAGGACCCTCAATTTTCATTTCTAACTGGGCTCCAACTAGATGCTCGCTGGCGTGGGAGCCCAGGATTGGGGGCCTGCCCGGTGGGGTGGAGCCTGGTGAGCAGACAGCCACACTCTCACCTGCATGCCCAGATTAGCGGGGCATCCGGGGGCAGTCCCGACATTTGACTTATTTGAGCAACATCTAAAGAATGTCTTGTGATCAGCTGGTGAAACCCCCCCCCCATTTCTTCATCTTCCCAGCATTAACCCAGCCTGAGACCAGGACCCCAGGCCTAGAAGGACACAGGACAGCCACAGGCCCACGCCCTCTGCTTTCACTCAACTTTAAAGAATTTCACATGACTGTCATGTGAAAATCCTCCCAATTCCTGCCATTGCTTAATTGGAGGAACCCAGATGATTTCCTGAGTACAGCACAAGGAGCTGGCAAGGGTTCTCTGCAGGGGGAACAACCCTCAAGACTAAAGACCCCAAAGGCACCGGCAGTGGCTAGTTCTGAGGTCCAGGGCGCCTCCAGAGAGCCTACCTGGTTGCTCATGGGCTTACGATTCCTGAAGTTTCTGGAGATGAGAGGGTTCGGCCCTTACTTCCTGTGCTTTGCAGAAAAGGAGCCCTAAAAATTCTCACAGGGAAGCAGGAGCTGCAGGAGCAGCGTGGGCAGAAGCAATTGGAAGAAAGGTGTGGTAATCAGGGGAAACCGGCACAGATTGGTCAAAGGACACTAGAATCCTACATCTTTCTCAGGCCTTAGAATGCTGCCTTTCACTCTTTTTTCAGCAGTGAGAAGGCTGGAGCAGTGTGCTATAGGAAAAATACAGTTAGAGTTGGCTGAATGCTGGAGACCAGAAGTGGTTTTGGATTTTGGATTTTTTCAGATTTTGTAATATTTGCATACATATAGTGAAATATCTTGGGGATTCATTTGTGTTTCATACACAACGTATGCACCTATCTCAAAGGTATTTGTATACAGTATTTTTAGTGCACCTGTGTCTCGGCTGCAAATGAGATGAGATATAGAATTTTTCACTTGAGGTATAAGTGCTCAAAAAGTTGCCAAGTTTGGAGCATTTCAGATTTCAGATTTTTAGGTGAGGAATGATCCACCTGTACAGAACTTCGAAACTCCACCCAGTTCTACGCACCTTGTTCAGTTTGGGAGTAGGGTGAGGTTTTCTGCCTCTCCGATTTAGACCTGCAGAGCAAATCTTCATTGGAAAGGATCCTATAAATAATTAAGTTCCGAATATAAATAAACCATCATGGGAACACTGAGACCCCGAGGAGAAAAGCGCTTACTTCCAGTCATTTCTGCCATCATTCTGTCATCACCACAGGCCACCAACACATCCGCCAGCCACCGGCTCTGTTTCAGGCGTTGCGTCCCCACTTCCCCCGCAGCGAGCCTCAGGGGAACAGGGGTCCGGGGTGCAGTACTCGGGAATTTCTACCAGAGTAGGGGTTTGGATCCCACTGCCCCCCAGCTGTGCTGCTCCCCACAGCTCCTGAGTCCCAGCACCCCCGATTCTGAAGCCAGGAATTCCTGGAGGAGGACGAGATCCCAAGATGGAGCCACATGCAAACCATCTTCAGAGGCAGCAATGAGACAGCTCCCGGGTCAGGAATGCCTGTTGGGAACCTGTGGAGCAGCCTGTGCTCCGGAACCAAAATAAAGATGCTGAGATAAACTGCTAACATGGAACACAAGGGAAGAAAATGATTGAGAACAACGTCCATCTGGGGGGCTGCCGTGAAACCGGAAGACGCTCAGTGGAAATGTATTACAGACCTCCTTTATCGGTGTAGATTTAAGCGCCTCTAAAACTCTTGCAGGTGGAAAACCACCACCACCCTAACTCTCCATCCCAGGAAAGCGTCTTTTGTGCCCCATTCCGTGCCCCAGGAGAACTGTTACTGTGTTTTTCCTCAAATGTAAATGCATCCATGCTTGGTTTGCACCGGCTCCTTGCAGTTGGCTGGCCCACACTGGGCGGGGGCATTGATGGGTGGCACTTAGGGGGAGAAAAGCAGCATCACCCTCAGGAGGGTTACAGCGGCCCTCGTGGGAGTCTGGCTCGTTCCTGGGAGAGTGAGTCACTACACAAAGGGCAAGTCTGGCCTCTAAAGCTTCCTGGCTGCCGTCTCTGCACGGGAGTATGCCCTCCTACATGAAGCTGCCCGCCCTTCCCTACTCTGCTGTGACCCCACACCATGCACTTAGCACACCGAGCACCGAGCTTAACAAACCTCTTTGCCGTAAAGCACCCAGCCTTGACTGCTTTATCACAGCAACAGTCTCTTACTCTAGTAGTAACTCACTTATACCCCACAAAAGAGACAGGAAGCACAATCAGTCTCGGCCTCACCCTCACAGGGAGGCCGCGGTCTGTCTCCCTGGGCATCAGCCTCGGTTACTCTACATGTGCATCCCAGACCTCAGCATGGACCTCGGTGGGTAGAACCTGAACCACCTACGCCAGCACCCGGGATCCCAGGCAGAAGATGGCGATGGGGCCGTGGGAAAGTTCATCGCTCTGCTGCCGCCTCCCTGCAGAGAACCCCAGGGTGGGCAGCTGTCCGTGAACTGAAACAGAATCACCCTCCCACTTGAAGAGGAGACCTGGAATGCAAGCGGCAAGAGACGGTAATTAGAGGCAGTAAATAAACGCAGGCTCCATGTGGAAAAATGCAAGCTATTATGCGAAGGAGAACAAGAATCCCAAACACAGTTATTAATGGCAAGGAGATAAAGTATTGGAAAACAAACACTGAAAGAGACCTCAGGGGAGCGAGAAAAGGCCAGCAGATTCTATGGGAGCCTGCAATGTGATATGGCCAGAGCAACCACAAGAAACAAAGAATTCCCAAGCACATAGCTGCGGAATCAAGTCATGGATTTGGAAAAGCCACCGGCCCTCAGGGACCATGCCAGGGCTCTGAAAGGAGAGAGTGGAGACAGCGGGAGCAGGAAAGAGAGTGGCCACAGAGGGGGACAGCGGGGGCAGTGGCTCCAGACCACTCCAGAGGAGTGGCAAGGGGAAAACAGGCGGAGCTCGGGCCTGGCCAGGGTGACAAGGAGGCCTGCCATGCTGGGGAGGGGAGGCCTCTAAGCAGTGTGGCTGCACAGTGCTGGCACGTGGCCAGCCATGGGGACAACAGGCTGCCCTATTCAGCACCGGCACCCAGAAAGCCTGGAGCACTGCAGACCACAACAGACCATGGCGGAGGCAGCCACGAGCCCTGGGGACTTTGGGACACTCCCTGGGACTGTCGTGATACTGTCTGGGAACACAAAGGCTCCAGTCCTCAAGGACCAGGCTGCCCCTATCCACTTCCACCCACCGGGACCCCGATGCCTGCAAGAAGTCTGATGTACAGGACAATATAACTTCGCGTCCACATAAAGGCCACTGCGCGTCGCCAGCCACCCTCCCACCCCTACGCCTGTCTTCCAGCTCCCGCACGTGCTAGACGTTGCCACTGCAGGACTCGTAGACATCGCCTCTGTGGCTGCAGGGACAAGAGGCAGACATGGAGGTGGACGGCCTCACAGAAGGTGACAAATAGGGACGCCTGGATGTGGCAGAGGTGGGTGCCCAGGAGCCCTCCTCCCCGGGGAGGCCTGAGGAAGCCAGGGATAGGGTGGCTCTTGCAGAAGGAATCAGGCCTGCTGGGCAGAGGAAGTGGCGGTGGTCATGGAGGAGAAGGGCCCTGCTCTGCCGAGGTGTGGGTCCATCAGGGTGCGATGCGGGGACCCAATGGCCATGAAGGCACATGGCCCTGGCGAGCTGTGCCTCGCTTCTCTGTCTGTAATATCAAGGTGACAAACAGTACCTGCTTCCCAGGGTGGGTAGGAGGATTCCACATGTGGACCTACGTGCATCCTAGAATCCTGTCTGCTACAGAGAAAGAATAATAAGCCTTTTCTAGCCCCAGGTCCTCTATCCCAGAGTCTACCAACAGCAGATAGAAAATACTAGAGAAATGTGATCTGCACCAAACACGTGCAAACTTTTTCTTGTCATTATTCCTTAAACAATACAACATAGGAACTAGTTCCATAGCATTTACATTATCTTAGGGAGTATGAAGCTTCTCTAGATGTGTGAACACCTACAGGAGGACTGAATCTTGCTTTTCTTGGGGCTCGCAGAACCCACTGCTCTCCGTACCCAGGGGTGGCCGTACTCATTAAATCTGAGCGATCGTCTATTTTTGCTGTAAGCTCAGAGGACCTGGAGAAATTCAGCCCAATTGAGTGGGACCAGCACACAAAAGTCTGGCTGCAGAGGGGAGAGGCGGCCAGGACACAAGCAGGCACCAAGGTCCCGGGCCTTCTGAAGGATGAAGTGAGAAATAGCTTTCTATCTCTTATTTTACCAATTAAAAAACACTTTCCCTTTGTATTATAGTTGAAATTATTTTTTTCCAATGTTCTGTTTACAAAACTAAAATTAAAATTCTCTGGTATTTTTAGATTGCATAATTCAAGGAAGCTGTTGCTTAACCATGTATTTACTTGTGGTCAAAGAACAAACAAATGCTAACATTTAATTAGTTGGCTCACAAAACACAAAATGCTAGGGTGGCTTGAGAACAAAAAATGAGCTCTACAAAAACTGGTCACCCAAAGTGGTAAAATGAGCAGTCAAAGCAAAAAGAGCTGGCGTTTTGGTGCTTACAGTGCTGGAGAGAGGCCAGGGTCCCGTGCATCTAGCCAAGCGCTCTACCCCTAAGCTACCCTGGACCCCCAGGGTCGGAGTTGTGAAGCTCATGAAATGCTTCACCTGAGAAATGCTCCAGAGTCCAGCTGATCCTTTGGGTTCTTGGCCCAGATGTCCCAGGGAAGATGGCACCACAGGGCTGAGGGACAGGCAGATGCTGAGAAAGTAGAAGCCCTGGGTGAGAGGGATGCCGATTCCTGCATTGTGGTGGTGTTGCAGGTAATTTCCCAAGCAAATTAAACCAAAAGGAAGACTCTCGGCACCAAGGAGATAAGAAGGCAGCATTTTAATCTTTACACCAGTGGACTGTTGCAGGGATAATTCCTCCAAAGCAACTGCCCAGAATCAGGAAGGAGTTTAGTCTGTATAGAATTAGAAGTGGGGAGACTGGGGATTTAGCTCAGTGGCATAAGCACCTGCCTTGCAAGCATGCAGTCATGAGTTCGATCCCTTGTACCAAAAAAAAAAAGAAACCAAAACATTAGAAGTGGGAGGTACAAAGCAAGTGACCAAACATCACATGATTGGTTACATACACTGAGTCATGTATTGACGGAAGGCTGGTCTTGAGACAAGAGAAACACTCCAGGAACCAGGGGAGGGGCTCTCACAGGATGAGCACAGCTAAGGGCATCACCATAGCATAGAAATGCTCCCAGGAGAGGGCCCTCTAGGATGGGCACAGTTACGGGCATCACCCTGATATAGGAAGGAATGTTCCGGAGAGAGGGCCTCTACTAATGAGTCCACGGTGCCTTAAGGTACAGACGGTTACCCTGACTCAGTGCTCACCTGCTGCTGGGCTGTGGACAGTCAGGGTCAACTGAATTCA